>JABUQX010081030.1:0-52500 GCA_015478945.1 Trachelipus rathkii | reverse complement strand
GTTTTTCTGATGTAATTAACCTTCCTCTCTTTAAGACCCACGTCTACGCCGGCCTGATGGAATTGTATTAGGCAAGGGATTAGGTACGCTTACCTACCTTTTATTTTTTCTTGCCCCTCCTTGAAAAGGGCCCTGCCAGTGAGTGGTGGCATTTTGCAATATATATATATATATATATATATATATATATATATATATATATATATATATATATATACTATGTATATATATATATATATATATATATATATATATATATATATATTGTGTGTATATATATATATATATTGTGTGTGTGAGTGTGTAGTGTGTGTGTATTCAAATCTGTTTTTGAAGGTCTGAAAATCACAGGAAGTTGGAAAGATATAAGAAGGAAGAGTTTTCTATACTATACCAGAAGAGTACAGGGCAAAGTGAATGAATCTGTTAAGATTAGGATGAGAGAGCTGGGGAGAGAAAAAATATAAGAGCTCTCGTCAAAAGATTAGTTACCTGACAAGGTAGTTTAAAAGAGAAATGTTTATTGCATGAATGATTGTATAAAGAGAGTGATGAAATAGTTTGGCTGCTGGAAAGCAAGAGAAAGCAATAGTAGATTGGGAGAAAGCAATAGTTGATTGTGTAAAAGGCGTTAATTAAAAGCTGTTAGAGTGAAACAACTACAGATACTTGATGTATGTTCCATACAATAACGAGTACCAACCCAATAAAGAGTTGGCAACTAGGCAGGTGTGAAGTTTTGAAAGACACTTCAGAACACATCACCTATTTGAAATTTGTTTAGTAAGAGAAGCAAAAGATCCTTCGAAGGAAGATCACGAGGAGAGAAAACGCCAAGATTATTAAGGATAAACGAAGGACAGAATTTTAATGTTTTTGAAATATACTTGGGTGTAAATATATAAATGATGGAATGAAATTTCTGAACAATGAAAACAACAACTATGTTATTTCCCCCCAATTATAAAAAACAAATAAAGATAGGTTATTTGCTTTAAGAGAGATGTTTTTTATTCCTATATAAAAAGAGGCGATTTCGTCGTCACTAGATTGGGTAGGTGATTGATTGTCATATAGAAGATAAAAATAATATGGAATAGAAGAGAACAAACAGATGGTGGCCGTCTACAACTGATATAGAACGACCGGAATGAGATCTGAGTAAAGATAACAGATATAAAGTATAGTTGCCGAATAAAAAGATATTTAGATATCAAAACTTTGTCCGTTCTCACGCCTTTCAAATACTTTCAAATATTACCGGTATTCAAACCCTTCTTGAAACTCTCTTGAATCATGTATACCTATAGCTTCCGGCCCCCCTTTATCTGCCGCCGACTAATTAGATAAAAGATGTATTTGAGAGTAGCATGTTAAATATCTCCGGAAAATTTACTATCTGGTCATATAAAATAATAATACAAGGTTGAGTATACAGTAAAATGGTCCTATCTTATTACGACCTCTAAATCTTTTCTCTCCTCATAATACTCCTATCATTGGTTTCAGATCTATCTCGGTGCTACCCCTCCCTGTATACTCTTGCCCCTCACAGTTAGAATCAGTTGCGGCTTAGAGACAGCGGGCTATAGAAGACGGGTGGTGCGACAATATATATATAGACACATTTTCAGCGTTTTACTCTCATGTCTCGAGGTGTACATATCGTGTGACATTATTGAACCAGTCGTTATATCTTTTTATACTGAGAGTTCACGCCTAATTTTTAATTCCGAGTTCACTCTCTTAGAAATAGTTCGGAAAAAGTGAGGATAGTTCCTTCATTTTTTAAGCGTTTTTATCCGGCGATCAGAAAAGGAATATGGACGGAAGTATAGCCGTTTTATTTAGTGAGCCGGGTTTGGAACTCTATCTCCCGTATCTTTAAAAACTGTGATGCGGAGGTTGTCGCTTGTTCACATATGTAGTCGTTGAACTTGTGTGGGTGTTTATATACTGCAATTACATCTATAATTATTCGTGTTAAATTTCGTTGATACCATATATTTTTTATTATATATTGATCCGAGGCCCTTCCGTATATAACGATTTAGTGTCCTTTACAAACATTTTTATCAATATCTTCACAACCCTTCCAAAAAATTCTTACTTTTTTCCCCTCATCTTCAGCCCCTCTTATAATTCATTAGAATATCCCGAATACTTTAGATATAGAGGCTCATCTCTGTTTGGCTTACTAGCTAGATGTGCTCGTTTTGCCGCTTAGACCGCAATGTACTTCCTTCCCACATAGCGTCCATCAACCCAACACTGAAATAGACGTATGGGCCTCAGTGAATCCTTCTTTTCGGCCACATTCCCTAAATTAATAACATCCCATCCATTAATCCTTTCAACCAACTAAGGGAACGAATTACCCCACGGCCCACAATTCCGCGCCTTCTACAATCTCCCGATCCCCGAGATCAGGTGTTCCCTCCGAGAGGGTGTATACGAATGATCGAAATTTGTCTCTGTTTTTGAATTCTGCACTTACCTTATATTGTGCAGTCAAGCAGATGCTTTGCACATCGGCTAATCGAAATGTCGTCAAAGTGGTTCAGCCACTTGTGGCCTTCCCAACTTGAACAATGATTACTTTATCATTCTGCAACAAACTGGCGTTGTCGCCAGTCAAAGTCGAAGGCGTCGTGGAGCCGAGAGGGTTAGCATTTCGGCAAATATTTTTACTGATATCGCTTCGGAGATACGGTCTCCTGCCTAACCTCGGCCTGAAGATGAGAGTTATTCGTTGTGGAGGGAAGCGGTCTTAAGATGCGGCCGCCCTTTGCCTGTCCCAACCTCCAGCAGTCTTGTGGCCTGTCTCTGCCAACGTATACGTCGCCGTGCCCGCCCTAAGTCTCGTGAAATTGAAGGTGAGGGTACTCCTGCGCTGTCTCAGATATTCTAATTTATTGTGCCTCTCTACATAGTTTATAATTGTCGACCTCAGATTATGCTTGAGAAGAGTGTTAGAGTATTCCTGATTTTCTCCGTCCATCTCCACCAAGTGGGCGGGCGGTTGGGTCAAGGTCCGTTTAATATGCTCGGTCTCCCACCTTTGTTCGGCTTTTAAACAATCGTTGTGAGCGTTCCTGAGCCGGCAATTAAAGGAAAAGCAAGGCGCACAACAGTTGAAGCTTTTATCGCCTTCCGATTTTATAACTGGGCATTGATATTAAAATTGGACCCTCTGTGCCGAACCTCCTCTTTTCTTCCACCCTGTGATCAGTGACTCTTCCGCTCACCTCCCTACTTAAGCATTCGCATTCAAAGGGACAGGCGTCTACTCTTGTCATTGAAAAGTAGTCCACAGTTGGTGAGAGTATCTCCGCCACTGTCGCATTGATGGAGACCACCGCTTTTCCGTTGGCTCGGTCCTGATTGGTTTGGCATAAGACAAAATATCCCGCTTTAGCCAAGTGATCAACGTCATCTTTAGCCGTAGTCCACTTCCTTGATCTCCGCACAATTGCTGGACACCCCAGTACGCTCCCGGAGCTCACGTGGTATTGGTGGGTAAGTACGTCAGAAAAAGGTCCCCACATACTGGAGACAATCCGTGTATTTTTAAATACCTCTCTTCTCCCTCGTATTGTAAGAACCACATACGTTCGACTATTTGTAAATGTTGTTCTCCACTTCTTTTTCCCGGCCCTTTTAGAAGCTATTACACTACCACGGGGCCGCCGACGAGAGCCATCCTACTGCCGCTACATCGGTGGGGGCCTAAGGTTCTCACGTTTCTGTTGTAGATAGCCTCCTTAATGAATCCCAATTGTAAATGCATTTACGAGAGAACCGGGTAACGCATTGTACAACCAGTATATTGGAGGCCAACGGCTATGGATCACTTTCTAGATGTGTGTGTGGTGGGTCTTCGCCCGACTTTGACGAGTCCATTCCCTCTTCTCCATCTTAGTGTGGGGTTTGGCCCCTCCAACCCTTCGCTGTATGTTCATCAATTTTTGGCCCGATGTCTTCGAGTTCTGGGAGTGGGTCTTCGAAACTAAATTCCGCAAATGTCTACTTTTTTGTCGCAACTTTAATTCGCCCGAAGAATGGGGCGCCACAACAGCTCAAGGAATTTCAACCGCAGGGAGATCTAAAATCGTCGGTTTTGTTCTGCGCGGCACCTTCCTTGCGTTTTTTTTTTCTTGCTGTCCAAGTGTCTTTGCAATAACAACGGACACGGTCGGTGCGCCTTATTCTTTGTGCCATCATGATTATAACGCCCACTGCTGTTAACTCCTGGTCAATACATAGCAAGGGGGCTGCTGTTTCTATTCCTCCATCGACTCCTATGTTACACCTGCGGTTTAACCTTACGTGCACTCCTAGCCCGCGCCTGCCTTTACTTTAAATCTATTCTAGTAACTGTTTAATCGAAATGTGCAACTTGATGACGTTTGTACATGTAAGAAAGTGCCGTTGAATTTCCGGCCAACGCTACAGATCGGGATCTACCGACTTTGTACACGTGCTTGAGTCCTAACATATAATTAGCGAATGACGACATTCTAGAATAGGATCTGAGTGTGTCACTCTATAGATAAGATTACATTAGCGCACACGATGAATCTGCTGGAACCTCTCCCGGTGCAATTGAACATCCGAAGAGTTCAAGATTTGTAAATGCATGATCTAACGTGTCTACTATTTTCATCTTGCGCCCCCCTGGCCCCTCCCCTTTTCCTTTTACCAACCGTGCTCCTGAGATATAACCCCGGGTCACTTGCGGATTTCCTGTCCTTTTCCCCATAATATTATACTGGGAGTCGACTGCTCCCCCGAATTCCTACTATCTCATCGCGCTATCTATGTGCAAGCCAGATATAAGTTTTGCACCCTAGGGAATCAATTATGGTAAAAATTTTAATACAAGGCGAGAATATATTAATCTCCTCTCTTCATATACTACAACTTATCACTTTAACTTTCTATATCAGCTTCACTCAACGATCTCGTATTACCTTCGGCACACGTTTACTCCTCTCTCGTTTCCTTCTCTTCCCTAAGTATGTAATTTTTGTACAAAGGTATATATAATACTGTAATCTACACGACTCCTATGGCCCTATAGAGTCACAATAGTACCAATATATATAAAATATGATCTCGCTGTTTAAGAAAACGGAAAAGTCAGACATCACATCCACGGGTTTTGTTGGAACTACCACTCGTCCTCTCTTGAGAGGAAGATTTTGGCCCGTTACTCCTGAGGGGACTAGTAACTGTACCTATAACTCCCAAAGAAACTGGGATAGTTCATATCTTTGCGAGTAGAAGGGGAGAGATGACCCACTAAGATTTGACCTTTATGTTTTTTGTTGTCCAATCTCCTTTCCAACACATACCATTGTTGTTCTAGTATGATTGCCTTCAGATAGCGCAAGAACACTTTTTGAGTGCCTCGTATGCTGCCAGTCTATTGTGACCTGTTACGGCATGCCCCACATTGTTCCATCAACATTTAGACTTCGTCTTTGTTTTATCAAAATATTTGTACCTTAATTAGTAAGTAGGATCTTGAGAGAGAGAGATGTACACGCCGATCCACTTGAGATCGTAGGTGGTGGCTTCTATTTACGTCAGTCTACTCGACTCTGTTGTCTCCATACTCTGTGGCTCCTCTCGTTATTGAGGATAGACTCGACAACTCGCAGCTACAATTCATAGGTTCCGCACAAATCATCAAAGCAGAGCCCCTCTAATAATCTAGAAAACTTTCGGGTACCGCGTCATGTTGTATTTTTTTTTTTACTATGAAGTACCTCTGCATCTTTGCCCTCTTAGGATGTTTTTTTATGCCATTACTTCCACTCTTGATAACCCCTCGCTCGCTGATTAGAGATTCTGTGGAGAGAGCGCGCGTTGTGGCTGGCCGTTAATGATTTTTTTACGATTCAAGTACCGCTCATTTCCACATCCCGCACGCCGTTACATACTATCCTTCCATAAAGCCCGGTGCCGTTCTTATGAACAGCCATAACTTTAATGCAAGCACGACCCCCAGGCCGTCCGTACATCAGCTTCATTTAGGACTAATATGGTAAGTAGATCTTTTTATTTCTTTCCAGTCGCCACTTAGTCGGCCATGGTTGACGTACATCCGCACACCAATCCATAACGTACCAGGTAATGCACAGGTCCCGTTAAGCGCGATCTCGCTGTCCTCCCGCTAAAAATGGAGCGTATCGTCATACAAAATGAGATAATAATTGAACAAATCATAAGGGTGCCCTTCCTTGTTGTGACGCTTCCGTGGTGGAGCGTCTATCCGGAGGGAATACACGTTTATTTATGCGTAATATCTTGAGGAGAGTACTCAAAAATTAGTTTGTTTTTAGTTTAGTTTACAATTAAATTTAAGCTACAATTTCCTGAATTATTCTATTTTTCACTTGAACTAGAATCTTTTCGTTATTTAACTTAATTAAGCCGCAACTTATATATTACCAGTACTATTCGAATTAACCGGATGTGGATCGCCATTTCTTCAGCCTCGTGTCTCTATTAGACAGTATTCAATCCCGGATTGTTACGGCCCTTTGCTACTTGTAGAAATACCGAACGTCTCTTTTGCTCTCTGTATTAAACACATAGAGAGAGAGAGAGAGTTATTGTCTTTAATCCTGTCCGTGATTTAGCTCAGAAAATTCTTCCTCTTTTCCTGCCCCATTGTAACCTCTCCCGACCGCTTGCGGATTGAATAAGTTTAACGAACACAAAATTTATCCGAGTTTAACATTAATCTATACACAATTATATATTACCGGAGACTTATACCATACCGGTCGTTTTAATTCATCCGTTAGTTTAATCGCCAAAGCCCGCTCCAATACCGTTTCGCTATCAACTCAACTACCTCCTTATAATAAGTTGGGCTTTTTAACAAAATTCTCCCGTAATCAATCATATATAATGTAGGCATGTCGATTTAAATTATTGTATTAAGATAGTTGTTCTCTAGTTATATTTATATAAATTTATATATTTAGACTACACACGTTTTTATTTAAAAATAAAACCTTACACGCAAATAAACAACTATAAGTACCTACTTAAATACTCAAAGAAAAGCTAAAGGACCATTTTTGCAATTGTACTATCATCCACGTATAAGAAGTGTGAGGCAGACGTACTGAAAACTACATAGAAATAAAATATTACACTATAAAATCTATTACAAGTTTTCAAGATAACTATATATTATATCACTTATAAAAAAAATTATATTTAGCAAAGCTATCATATTAAATTATTAATTATTTAAATTAAATTATAATTATTATTAATATATGTTTAATAATATATATAAATGATATATATAATAAAATTTGTTAATAGCAACTACTTTCATTATTAACAACCACGTGATTAATAGCTTATAATATATATAATTTTTATATATAATATTTTAACTATATTATAAATATAGTTAAATAGTGATATATATCGTTATTATTTTAGAACTATTTTAATGGAATTAAATTAAAATACCCGATATTAATAATATTATATTAATAAGTGTATATTATATATTAATTTATAATTATTTATAAATAACTTAAGATATTTAGTACTTTGTTCGAAGATTTTGCCAGTATAATAATACTATTAGGCTTCACGATCATATAATTCATATTAAATATTTATTATGTTAAAGAAGTAACAGTAGTACCTAGATTATCAGCCAAATATAACGGCTAAATTGGGTAACCAAGGACCATCATCAAGCACGCTTAAATGTGAAAAACGTCGTATATATTTGTGCTCGCAAGTATGCCTGATACAAGCTAAAAATACGTATAATAGTGTTACCTATTAACTTAGGTATTTTAAAGATGTGCAATTTGTCAACCCTCTAACAATATGGAAGGGAATTTACAAAACCATGAATTACCTTTAAATATATATTTTAGTACATGGGGAAGCTCCAGAATACGAACAATTAGAATAAGAGATAATAGAAATTATTTAAAATGTGTTTAATAAAAATAATATTTTATTAATTTATGATGACTGCATAAATATATTTATACTTTCGTATACCCAGACTAGTATCAAATTGATGGATGTGATATGTAGCATTGAAATCTTCATTAACATTTCTTCATTGATAATCGTAACAACACATTTTAAAGTGCATTATTCGCCTCTCTGCAGTTAACGGTGAATTAGTGATACACGTTGGTGTGGTTATACTGAAGTTATATATCAAATTTAGAGTGCCATTATAATATTACTTCGTACGGAACGTATACAAATTATATTAAGGTTTTATTGTGCTGCACTTTAGCAGGTAAAAAGTGATTCGAACAGAATAATATTAGCCATTAAATGATAAAAAGAGTTATTAAATTTTTGACAATCTTGAAAAGTTTATAACACTTAAAATATAACATAAAATTTTGTGAGAGTGATAAAGGTGGTGAAAAATTGCGTATGAAAGTTAATGAGATGCACATAAACGGTTACTGCATAAAAAATTAGTGTTATGGCGTATTAAGCGGTATCTGTTTCGTGCTTTATAGGAGTATCGATTTTCCCTTTTCCGAGAAGGGAGACATAAACATATCTTCAGGGCTTGAATTTTTAGGTTATAATTGGAGTTCGCTCGTTTAATCTCGGGAGCCTAGCATCACTATAAGACACGTGATATAAGAGCGAGAAGTATCGAATAGAGCCGATACATTATAATTATCGGTCTTAAAATTATTAAACGGTACGAGGGTGAACTAATACAATAGTATTTATGAAGAGGAATTGGAAAAGTAAGAAAATAGTATAAAAGACTAAGTTTGTTGTAACAATTTCCGGGGACTCATCGACCCAAAAGTCTGCAAATTAATATTGTAACTTTTATTACGAATAATTTCTTAAGAAATTGTTTATTTTATATGATAGATTAATATAATATGTACTTTCTTTTCTCTTCTTTTATATCCTAACTTCTAAAACCTTTTACCCTCATAAACGTGATAAATGTCGACATTTTGAACTCTTACATTTTCATAATACGCAAAAGATTTTAAGACTTTCATGTGTTTTTTGTCACCTCCACGATTGGTCTTATATTTTTAGCTAAGAACCCCCTTTAGCGAGGCGCCCCCGTCCCCCGGCTAAATTACTGCGAAAGCAGATCAATCGCGACACTTCAACGCCCCAATACAGACCTCTGCGCCCAACCCGCGAAAACATACTTTCGTTTGCCTGCAAATACCAAATGCCCGTCGGGGTCCCCTAAGTCAATCAGTAGGCCTTTACAAGTCACCTGGTTTTTTAAGATTTGTTGAACTCAGCCATTAGGCGTCCTACGGGTTAAAAACTTGAATACTACTTATCGCACCTTAAAAAAGGGTATTTTTGTTCAAATTATATTTCGCGTGGCTTCACATAAAACGTATTCTCAAAAAATTTTCAAAGCGAAGAGTCTACAAATTATTTACATATATTGGCATACTTACTTTGGTGATTGTCGTCATGTGTGAAGTACGTATCAAAAATCCTCAGACAAGAGAATTGCGTCCACAACACCCTTGAGATTATTTGTTAACTACGTAAGATAATAACAATAATTTTACATTAGGGGAGCGAGTATTGATATCCCGCTACGATGAAATAGATTCTCATTCTAGGTATATCCAATTACTTTTACAGACATATCATTCCTAAGCCTTATTCGTCCTATATATTTTACAGTGCGTGGAACGCTCAGCCTATTTTGGCACTACATGAGTAAAAACGTCGTGGTATGTTATCATATAGGAAATTGATGCCGAGTGGTTATAATCATTTGTTAATCTAATAGGCGCGTGGTTAATCACTTTGTCTATATTTGGAAAGTAAGTCTCATTTATTAATATGTGAGTCTTTCCGACCAACTATAAGAACTTCCTAATCTCTCCCAAATCTCCCAATAATAGTATCAACCTTTGATATGCTATCCATAATATATATCACTTCTATTTCTATAAACAATTATACGACATTATAGCTATCTTTATAATTTATACATAATATTTTGTAGTTGTAGTTCTATTACGCTATAACTCTATTGTGTCCTTATAGGAGATGAATATTTAATACCTACACAAAATAGCATCCCAGTTTGAACTACATTTTGAGTGATTTTAATTATTGATATGTGTCCTCGATTATTACGGTTGAGTACGTTACCATAATACGTTCCTTTATTAGTATAGGTATACGTGACATAATAAAATCAAAGTAAATAATGTAATAAATATATAACTATCCCTTCATTTATAACAGTATAGTTTTATTTAATTGAAATAACCTTAGAAGCGGGCTCTCCCTACTTAATTAAGTAAATAATAGTAAATATCTTTTCTCTATTTTTAGAATCTAACATTAATTATATTGAGTTTTCTTTCATTTTTTTTTCATATTTATTTTTCATTTGGGGATTTTATATTTGTAATGTGATATTAAAGGAATATTAAAGATGTCCATCTCCTGGTCGACCTGTAAATATTATTTATGGGATAACTAGGTCGTAATAGTTTGTATGCTCGGGGCCACAACCCTTCTTGGAAAATATCTTAAATACCTTTAACACTCGAGATTTTGGTGAGGGGTGGCATTTGGATGATCGTGCGCTTATGTAGCTTCTGTTTTCCACGAATAAATAATAATAGTTATTACGAGATATCATATTGTGCCTCGCTACCTCTATCTAAACCGCTTCAACGTCCCTCTCTAAAATTCAGGTGACTCTCCTCCATAAACTATAAAACACTCCTTTCCTTTCGTCTCAGACACATTGCTGAGAATACTCAAGTAATATATATCTCTCTCACTTGCCCGTATTCCGTCTTCGTGGTGTGACAGTTCTAATATTCAGATACAACTACAATTTAATCTTTTACCTTTCATGATCCTATTTCCTTATTAGTTCACACATATCGTGAGTTTAATACAGAATATACCAGAAAAAGTCATATAAAATTGGCTATGGTATAAATGAGGCTTTTTGAATATACCCTAGACAGAAGGTTTGAACGTTAGCACCAGCAGAGCTATAGTAACATTTCTTTTCCATCTCACCATGGCCTCGTGAATCTGATACCTTCTCCAACGATATCTGCATTGATTCTAATACATACTACTTGATTTCATTACGATAGGAACTTCGCACTTCTCTCTATATCTATCGTTATAATTCAGTGATCTACTTTTACTCACAAATTCTTAATCACCTAACACAGTGGATTAACGCCTTCTGTAGATTATGATCATTTTAAATCGCTATTTCTGATCTTTGTGCATGTGTGAGACGTCTCACTCACACTTTAATATAACAGACGAACTCACATGACCGTTACTCAACCTAGCCAATAACCAATAACACAAGATAACAAACAGCGACGCACCAACACGACAACACTACACATACGTATCATCATCATAGCAATTAATTAATAATACTATAATAAATATTATTACTGGAATAACAAGTACCATTTTAAAATAAACGTTAGTATATATCTTATGAGATTTTAATACGAAAATTATGCAATTACAATAATTATATATTAGTAAATAAATATATATAAAGAATATTAAAAATAGAATCTTATTAATTAATAATATATGAGTCCACTTAAGTATATGTATAACATACTTAATAATAAAAGATTTTCTTGTGTAATAATATAAAATGTTTTCAAGGTAAATCGGTTTATACTATTGTTTAATCATATTATAATATGGTTACTGTTATATAGTAATATAGTTAGGATTAATATCATAGTATTATTTATAATCATATACTAAAACTTTATCTATAATCTAATCTATCTATCTAAATATTAATATAATAATTATATTAATAATAACGTAAGGGGGGTGTGATTCATCTGATGGTATAATGAAAATATATAATATAATATTAATATTTAAAATTCATTTAATATATCAAATATTACTATAGAATATAATCAAATTTTTAATATATCATTATATATCTTTCACACCGAAAGGGTGGGGTTTGCAAGTAGGAAGTCACATAGAATACGCGCCGTCCGACAGTCGAGTCGGAGTAGTATAAGTTCAGATGAAATAAGAAGTCTGAGTAAGTCAGGAAAAGTGGATACGTCTTGAGGTCAATATTTTTCACATAGGTATGAAGTGTTAGATAAGTCGATATAATTTTTCAATGTAACGTGGAAGTCGGGCCGAGAAGATGATCGGTAATTTTTCATTGTGGTCGGTAGTCGTGTAAATTTTTTGAAAGAGAGAGTGTTGATCGGAAAGAATCACTGAAGAGTATCGAGATAGTAAAATACAGGAAAAATTTTATAAGAAAAAACAATGAACTAGTTGTACTCTCAACGTATGGACAATTGTACGATAACCAAAACAAAATTAAACCTATAAGAACAATTATGTAAGGATTTAATATTATGCGGTGATGAATTCAATTCACCTCTGTAATAAATCATAAACATGAGTAATAAGTTTTGATTTTTATGGTATTTATTTTGGAATTTGGTTATTAGCTATCACGCGAAACAGAGTAAAGTTGTTATGAGAGTCGCACATAGGATTATGCTATATGATGCTAATCAATTAAAAGACATAGGATTGAGTATATATATTTAGGATTTAGTTTATTATATTTAATTAATATAAATATGCTATCTACTAATAAACACTAGTAAAGTTGTCCATCCGAGAAGGAATTAACATCGACTCGAAGAAGCCCAATATAACGAGGGTATACATTAGGAATCCATATGTCGAGTTTAAACTTGGTGATATTATTCTGTTATAAGATATATAATTAAATACACCGCTTCATATCACTATTTATTTCACGACTTGGGCAGGTATTTATATGTTACCTATATATATACGCTCTCTCAATTTGTGCTTATACTTACGGTATATTTAATCACTTCATTTCTACCAAAAAACTGCAATCCATTTTATTACCGCGTGCTTTTTTTTTTCTACATATTATTTTCCTTCTTTTTTTCTATTATATATACTGTTAAAATATAGTGTGTTTTTTGTGGATTGTTATTTTTATAATAACTATTATTTTTGGTTAGATTATTTCTATAACTTAGATGTGTATCGTCTCTCTCACTTATTTTTTAGAGTTGTAGCCCACATTATAACATTGAGTTAGAAATAATTATAACAAGACATCTATACAATATAAATAATCTGAGTCTTAGAGTGGAGGACATGCATTTTAGGATTAAATAGGATAAAGTAAATACTCAGAGTACATTTATCATAAACACCTTGGTACCACCTTTTTAAGATTTATAATAATCTTATGACATTTTATATGAAAAAGAAATATTTATAGCTAGAATATTTTTTTTTTACACATAAATCTTCAGCTTATTGATATGGTGTTTTATCTACTTAGAGAGTGTCTAGATATAATAAAAAACTTTGTATTTAATAATAATATTACTTAGCCATAAATTAATCAGCATTATAGACAACTATATGTGGGAGTTGTTATATTTAATATATTTTATTCCCCTCATTATTTATTATTATTTAATATCATTTATATGTATTTTATTTCATTTAATTTGTAAATTTATATTTATTTTACATCTGCCTTATGATTTACCTTGTATTAAACATGCTTGTTGGTTACCCAGTTTAGGAGTAGTAGGGGAGTTACTAAAGTTGGTGATATTTAAGGTCACACAACAATAAATAAATAAAGTGTGCGAGTTTTTTCAAAATAACTTAATCAAAAATAATCGAATTTCCCAGCGTGTGATCGTAGCTTTGTGTTTGGTTACAAAGTTAAAATCAAAATTTATTACATCATCAAAAGCATTTTAATAATAACCTCACAAAGTACTCTCGCAAAAATAGAAGCTTATACAACGAATTTTCTGGTACCTCACACATACATCACACTCCTTACTTATATTATGTACTAATTCATTCTTCCATAATCCTTCCCTCTATTTCCTCCTTTATTAAACCTATGTTGCTCCGTTATGGGTCTCATGCCCAACAATTAATTGTGTCTTACAGAAAGTAGGTATTTGTCTTTATGGGTAAGTTGTAGCCAGTTGTTTTTTTGATAGTTTATTTGATAGTGTGATGCTAAATTTTTAAAAATATCGATTTTTTTTTATTTCATGAAAAATGTCAAATATGTTGTAAATTAGTGAACATCTTCTGACCACTCTCATTTTATTTTATATTGTCGGCTCAATATTCCTTTTACGATCTTATAATTACATTTTTATTATTTTTTGTTGTTCATTTTTTATTTTTTTTATTAATTTTTTTCTATGTAATTCTTTAATAATATGAATTAATTCTATATACTACTTCTTTTTCTAGTGCCTGCTTCGTTTTGCCGTTGTAGAGATTGAGATTAATGTATACCTTCTCACTCTTTTTTTCTGCATTTGTTTAATGTTTATAGTGAGGGAATCGGCCTTTTGCTTCCCTTTGTGGGTTTGTCCCACTATTGGAAAATATAATTGGATCCAGGCAACAGAAAAATTCACTCTCCTAATCGGGCCGCGATCGGTCAAACAAACAATCAGAGGCGCGATATTACTGATCTCCCCACATAAACGGTCCCCTATACAAGTTTTTCCGCGCTGTTTAGTAAATAACGTTTTTGTTCATAATTTATAACCAAGGTTTTCGCCTCATTGGGTACCTGTTGCTGGTATGGGGGTTATATATAGTATTTATTATTATTTATTATATTTTATATTTTTTTTTCTTTATTTTTTCCCTTTTACATATATATTTTATTACTTATCTTACCATTTTCACTCTTTTTTTTAATATAAATCTTTATTTCTTCTATTTTTAACTTTATTTGCCGGGCATGAGAACTATTACTTATAAACTTACCTACTAAGTTTAAGTGCTGAATAACTAAAGCCTTAGGTTATTCCTTGAGGTTTGTTTTTGAGATTATTTGTTTAAACTTATTAGTTAAATCCCTTTTATTTTTAATCAAATAGGAGTTTGTAGCAGATGTTAAGAAAAAATATCGCGTTTTTGAAAACAAACCAAACATTCAAGGTCATACCAAATATGCATATAATACATCAATTGTTTCGTTTCATTTTATTCATTTTATTATTTTTAATTTAGTTTGGTATATATTTATTTTTTTTAGGTCCAAGGTATATTATCAGAGGTTATGTATGCCTTCATCTCTAGGGCTTCAAGATTGCGTTTTGTACTTGTAAGGTTCCTTTTACAAATAGGCCGAGAAGCTATCCAAGAAAGCAACATGCAATCTTTTTTGAAAAAAAAACAAAAAACCAAGTATGATATATAATGTACCTCTCTGGGAGATTGTGGAGAATAACTCTCAATCATTGATTCCTTTAGATATAGGGTAGTTAAGAGAGTATTTTTCTCTGTGTTAGTCTTCAATAATGCTTACAATTTATTAGAGACCCCACTGACGAGGTAATATATTTAAGGTTTTTTATTGTGTTTTTTTTTAAATATATATGAAAATTGTATGCTTTGTGGGTCAAACCATTGTTTAAGAACAAATGAGAGACAATTTCCTATAACAAGGATTAATCTTTGCCGGTTGCTCGGGAAAAGGCATGAGTCGTATAACAGTTGGAAATTCCATTTCTTTCAGGAGCCCCGCCACTCCTGGAATTAAATGGTATTCTAATTTTTGATTTGAATCCTGCGTCCACGTTATCCTTGGCTCTCCTTCTTAAGCGTCCCATAAACGCTTAAGAGGCCCATTTTTATGATGCAAATTTTTTCCTAACTATTCATATAGTTTTTAGTGAAAAAAAGGCCCAAAAGGCCCCCAATAAAGACAGATATTCCGGTATTTCGTGTTTGTCTTCATGAATGATGTGTTTGCAAGGTGGAGTGTGAAAAGTCGATACTTCTTGTATTTTACTTTCCATTGACCCTTTGCCATTAAATGCTTTTTTGCTTCACGTGGATCAGATTAAATATTTTTTTAAGATTTTCCTTCTTGTTTATGTTTTATTTGTTTTTGATATTATTTTGTTATTATTTTATAAACTTTCCCCTGCCTGGTAAAATAAGGATCGTAATTTCCCCGGGGGAACTTGAATGGGCCTTCGTAGAGGAATAATCATAATACTCACCCCCTGAGCAGACGGTTTGGGATTTTTTTTAGTGGACCCTTTAGATTTTTTTAAGTGTTTTCTCCGAGCCATCGCCCAAAGATTTGACTCAAAATTTAAAACATTAAAGTAGGAAAAATAGCCCAAAATCACTGAGAAAGGTCATTGGGGGAAACCTTATCAAAGACCTTTGGCTTGGAAATCAAATAATATAATATAAACCTGGATGCTCCTTCCTGGTCAATGGTAAAGTTTCCCCAGTAAATTGTATTCCATAAAATATATTAATCCCTAAAAGGGGGTTGTGTCCCACCTTGAAGGCCATCAACCCCAACCCCTACCGGTGAAGCCTTTTTCCTTTAAAAATAACTCTTAATGATTGTTGTATTTTTGCTTTGAAAGTCCCCAGTAACAAACACTAGTTCCCTTTCTTTTTTCTCCAAACCTTAATTTACCTCTTCCACATTGGAACCGCTTTTCCATGATACAAACGTTGATCACCTGAAACCAGGAGATTGGTTTAAAGCCCTCAACCTGGCCCTATTAAATTGTTCCCGCAAAAAAATGAGTCTTCCCTATTAAACTTAAGGGCGAACACTTTCCCGTTAACCTAATATAGGTAATGTTATAATTTCCTTTGATGATATTTATAAATATAATAACAAAATAATTTATTTATTTCATTCTTCAAACAACATTAAAGTATAATTTCAACTACTGTTACGAAACTTATATTATTTAATTAATATTATATACTTAGACCTCAGTCATTATAAAATATTATTATAATATATAATTAATATATATATCGTGTTTGAACTTAAAAATGTCCAAACCGATACCATCAAGTCTATCTTGTGGAAAATCCTATATCGCGCCGAGAAATTTAATCGTTTGGAGGTATCAGTAATTCGGTAAATTTTCATGAAGAGTAGTAGGTATCGTTATATTTCCGGTAAAATTTTTTTTGGGCCCACGATACCCTTAACCCCGATACCCTACACATGGTTCTCTAATTGCCACCAATCTGTCCGTTGTTAATTGGTTATTGAATTATTGAGTATCAAGTAAAATTTAATACAGTTAAATTATATTACTAAGTATAAATAATAGTAGTGTTGCCTAAGGTGATTAAGATTATATAATATATTATAATATAATCATATTAAATAACACATCAAATTATATAAAATATTGAAACTAACATACCCCCAACTATATTACTATTATAGTACCTGTATTAAATAGGTATAAATAAGTAATATATATATGAATATATATATAATCATATAGTAATATATAAAACTAATAAAAAACGTATGTTATTTATATAATTATATTATATTTTTTTAAATTTATTTTTTTATTATTTTTAGTGGTTTTTTGCACCCTGATATATATGCCCGAAAAAAAATTTTTCCCTTTAACGCGCGAATACGATCACTCGATGTAAAAATCACTAGAAAATACTAAGGTTTAGATCTGACCTCGCCATAATTTTTTCTGGGTTATCCATGCCCCCGATACCAGACAAAAATGTTTTTTGGCCCCTGATTACCCCGGATACCAGATAAGCTTGTATAAAAATCATTAAATAGTCGGGCCCTTAATAGCTCTGAAAATATACCTATAGCTATTTCACGATATATATAAAATTTTTATTTATCTTATAAAAAGCTTATCAAGATACATCGATTTAATATTAATAAACTGAAAATAATATATTTTTAGATATATTTATAATTATATAATAATTATATCGATTATGTACGATCTTAAATTAATAATATATAAGTGTACGTACCTGAGTACTATTATGACAATATGATAGAGTTGAGGGATTTGAACTCCTCGAAATTTAATGTTAGATTTAAGTTTAGTTCCAGGGAAATATTTTTGTTGGTCTCTTAAAATTCCGAATAAAAATAGGTTTGGGTTTATAATTTGGTTAGGTTTCGAAGTATAAGGTCTTACGGTTACCTAAAGAATAAAGGATTTAAGTTTTTTTAATAAAAAGAACCTTTCAAGAAAATTTTAAATAATTATATGTTTATTTCTTATTTGAGAGAGAATTAAATAAAAAATATATTAATAACTGAATACTAATATAATTATTATTATTTTTTCGCTAGGTTTTCACACTCTTTACCCCACCTTAAATAAATTTTGAACATCATCTTTCCTATTAAAAATAATAATAAATATTATAATTCATACATTAAAACCTACGCTTTGATTCACATTATAACAATGTATTAACATTACCCGTAACTTTAGTAGTGCTCTTTACATTGTTTCGTATAAGTAATATACAATATAAGGTCTAAAAAATTATTCATGTCTAGTATTCTGTATGACTAAAGAAAATAATTACGTATTATCACTATATTACTTCAGGCGTTGATGCGAGGGGGGAAAAAATTCGCAGGAAAAAAAATAACTCAAACTCCCCCTACTCCGACTCCCCATAAGAGTCCCCGATTTTGACAAACCACCGAACCGGACCTCTGAACCCTCCCCGAACTCCGTCCCCAGGTCCCGATTTTTAGAGACAAAATCGACTCCCGACACCATTCCCGGCACTCCCGAACCCCTGATCCCCGAAACCTTTCCCAATTGTCAGTTACATGGGAAAACGTCTCGATAAACGTTTTAATTGTTCCCACGTTTCCCACTGAAAAAAACTTTCGAAAATACTCTTAATATTTTTTTTTCATCGTTTTATAAAAATATATGCCTTAAAATAAAAACATATTGATAAAAAAAAAAGAAGAATTATGAAACCAAAAATTTTTCTTTCAAATTAAATTTTCAAAGATTAAATACTATATATTAAATATAATTTACACTTTTTTTTTAATCAAATAAGTTCAAAACTTTATATTAAAACGAGTTAGGCCCTATGTAGGCTACACGTAAACCCTTCGTTGTTTGACAAAAAATCGAGAAAAGAAAGGTTTTGGTACATATATGAACAGGAGATTTAAAATTGTACAATTAATTAAATAATAAATAATGAAAAAATAAAATAAATATAATTAATATTTATAAATTATTAATCATCCCTTTGCAATAAGGTAATTTATTATTAAAATTAATAATAAAAAGATTTAAATATATTTGATAAAACGAGTGATTAAGTAAAAATAGATAACAAAGATTTATAATACAAACTACAACAGATTATATTGAAAATAATAAATAATATATTAATACCAAAATATATTTCATATTAGTAATTATTACTATTAAAAAATTACTTTATAATTATTTAATAATTAGACTACTTAATTTTGTTATTAAGTCATTAAATAATAATACCTGAGATATTATAATATAGAAGTACAATAATATATATTAAAAATGAAAAAAATTTATACTATACAGTAATGAAAATAAACCTAGTATTAATAATATTAATTTAATAATAAATAAAGATTATTACCTTGGAAGGTATACCATATTTAGTTGCATAAAAAAAATTTTATTTATCTGAGAAACATTATATAAATATTTATTTATTACTTATTTATTTTTTTTAGAATTCAAAACAAAAATTAAATGCTGAGAAAGAAGCCCCTTTTAATAGGGAAAGAATGACATAAGCCCCGTGGGAACTTTTGGAAATTATACTGATGATTTGATTCTTGAGAAATATATTTTAAATTCGAAAAGTTAGGATATTATGAGAAGTTTAAACTATAAAATAAATTCTGTATAATATTTTATAAATATTACTTTATAGATCACTTATTACGAACTTTTATATTAAAAAGCACTTATTAATAATAAGACTATATGGTCAGCATCCCGAAAAGTAAGGCCTAATGTAATATCCCCGAGACATTATATAAACCCCATGACTAACAGACCTAATATCGAAAAAAATATTAGTCATTTTTTATTTTAATCACCGAGAAACAAATTTTTTTACCTCCCCGACTTATAGACCTACTTGCGAAATTAAAAAAAATTATTAAAAAAAATCCACGCTTTATTCTAAGACCGTTTTGAAAAACCTTCTTTGCCCACAGCATAGTCAATACAATTATATATGGTGATATGAACAAAAGTGGATCTTCTCCCAAATAATCGATGGGCCAAAACATCGGTCCCACCCAGCCAACATTGAATATATGGGATTCTCCTCGACTTTCGACGGTTTAAGTCACTTTATTGCAGTGGGTAAGGCCAAAATGCCGGCGGTTTCTTTTTCTGCACACTATTAATTTTAAAGTCGATAACCTGTTCCTTTATCTGAATATCTTCACATTGTCGTTATTTAGCTTGCACTCTAAACGCAAACACATTCGACTTAGCACTTAGACCTTCGACTTAGCACTTTCACCTTCGACACCATAAGATACCAATTTCTTTGTCCTTCAACATCCCCCCTCCAAGAAAAATTTTCGAAGCCTAATGTATCATCTTTTTTTTTTTATTGTTTTATTCTCTTTTTTTCTCTCTGATAACTATTGTCTATAAATTAGGGAACAGAGCGGTTAAAATAAAGAATAATTTGGGAATTATATCGACTGCTTTGAAAACTATCCCGTTTGATCTACGATAATCTTTTCTAACTGGAAAATTTGAAGAAAACCTAAAATAAAAAACCTAAAAGTAACTATGGTTTTTTTTATTTTGAAGAAAATATAATAATGAAACAAACGCGACAAAACCTTATATAGCCGATGGAATAGCTTTCAAAACAAATTGGTACCCAATTTAACCCAAGTAGGAAACCAGAGAGTTTTTTTATTCCTTTTTGACCCCATATTAATCTGCATGGCCCGGTAACTCACAGCCTTCAAAGCACTTCTAGCATGGCAATACAAAGCCCCCTATTCCCTTTAACCATCAATAAGGAAAATATACCCGAGTCAGGTGGGTCTAATATCTAATCAGGTAAGTCTCCACCCCTTAGCTCCAACCTTTTCAAAACTTGGCACCCCCGTTGTGTTTTTTTCGAATGGCGTAAATAAGAGTTTTGGTTCGAACCTCCCTAGCTAGCCACTGAAGGTTCTTCCACACCAAACTTTGACCTTAGCACTTAACGGGTTAACCAACGGAAAGGCGAGGGGGGTCATGCCGCCCCCCCCCTAAAAACCCTGTCGCAAAACATGAGAGACTTTCAGAAACAGTGTTTGAAATTTTTGGTGAGTGAAGAGACAGAGAAAACTGGGACTGAAAAATAGGAGTTAATTTGAGTTTCGTGTATTAAAACAGTACTAGTTGCCCGAGCCAAAAATAAGCCAGTTTGGAGCCTTGAAAGACAGAGCCAGACTGGTAAGACCATATTTGGCCCCCTCTCAGTCCCCTCACAAATGAATTGGAGCCCCCAACCTTGAAGGTGGTGTTTAATATATACGACTTTAGTTTATCCAGATTATGGACAAGTCCCCAAGCTTCCGACGATAATTGGGTTGGGCCTCCACTTCTAAAATATAACCTCCAGAGATTGAGGAGGTTTTTTTTCTTTGGACAAAGATCAAGAAGCTTTGTGTGGGATTTGGGGGGGTCCTCCAGCATTTGAAAAAAAAAGGAAAAGAAAAGCCCACAGAGTGGGAAAGGGAAGAGAAAAAGTAAGGGAAGGAAAAAGGAAAATAGGCGGCAGGACACTAAAGAAGAGGTTCTTCAATATGAACCAGAAGCAAAAGTGGCTCGCTCCCAGCGAGGCCCCGGGTGCTTTAGGATTGCAGAAGTTTTAGATAATATACAAACATTTAAGCGAATAGTAAGTGCTTTTTGGCCCCGAGAAATGATTTAAAGGAAAAAAATAATTTATAATTTCTGCCCTAATGGCGTTGTAGTCCTGGAAGCAAACGGAGTCCCATTTGGAAGGGTTTCGGGTAACAAGGCCATCCAGGTGGGGGCCAGCTCCAGGTGTGGGGTGGTACCGAGGTCGGCCGGCGGGTTCGGCGTTAATTTGGCATATTGTTGCCGTTTAGTATACAATGGTATGTTTTAGTAGAGACAACTACTAATGAAAATATTGGGAATAATCCCCATTTACTTATGTTTTCTTCAAGTGAATTGTTAGACCATGAAAATAACACAAAATAAAAATTGTCGTACTTCAACAAAGGAACATTAAGTATTTGACATCTGGTACATGAGTGTCATCTACAAAAAGTAAAAAAATTAGAAAACCTTTTAATATCCAAATAATAAGCTACATTTCTCAACTTGAATCAAAGGGCTAAGAACCTAATTTTATTAGACCAAACATTGTTTTCCCCCCCCCTTTATTGGTTATTTTTCCCCCCATTTTTAAATTAAAAAAATTGAATTTAATATATAGGAATTTCTCCAATATTGTCTGCTGCATCATAAAATACATCACTCATTAATACTTTCGTTGCATGGCAATCCCGCCCTGAAAAGGTACTCTCTATACCTCTTCAAACCCAACAAAAAAAAAAGAAAAAAAAATACGAGAGAAAGATCTTTCCCTCTCAAAACTTGTATCCTTGGAAATTTTGAAACACTAAAATAACTAAACCGAAAATATTGTTTATACTAAAAAATTTAACCCATAATGTTATATTAAATCCCAAAAGTTAAAAAATTTTTTTTGGCCACTGGGGGGGGTGAATTTTTTTTAACTGATTTAGGCCCCCCTTGTCGGAGGTCTCCAATCGTGTACATAATTAAAGAAATTCGGGTCTTAAAATATGTTTGGAAAAAAATTTCCGAGAACCTTTAGTTTTTGGGACAATTTCTATATCTATAAGGACCCCCTTCCTTACCGCGACATTAAATACTTTTCGAAGGAGACGGTGAAAGTCGCTTGGGCCACCAAGATGATATGAAAATTTTTAGTTTTTTTTTTAACGTCAAATTTCGAATACCCACGGGTTAACAAGAACGATGGAAATTAGAGTCGGGTTTTCCCTTCCCGGCCCTACCCGGGTCGCTAGGGTAAAAATGTCCCCGTGTCCCCCCTCGTGTCCTTCGGCCCGATACGACGGGTGCCTTCTCGAACTCACCTAACAGATTAAAATAAAGACAGATCAACCGAAATTATAATAATTATTTTTCTCCTTCTCCGGCAATAAATAATTTTTTTGGGGGCAAAACTTTGTTTTTGGTGGCTACTTATCGAGGGAACCTACAGCCAAGTTTTTCCCAGGTTTCAATCCAGAGCCCTTGCCCCTATTTCCGAGTTGTTTCTCTTTTAATAGATTTTGACTGATATCTCTTTTCGAGAATATTTATTGACCATACATCCTATTAGCCCCGTTGCGAAGCGAAAGAATTAAATAAAATTTTTTTTTCCTTGTTTAAGTCAAATTCCCTCGAAACTTGAATTTATTACTTATTTTCCTTGACCTATAGTCGAAAAACGGATTAATTATTTTTAACTTAATACTTGAATCCTTAGAAGTTAAAATTACGTTTTTTCTTTCTTTTTAGTTAAACAATGCCCCTGAAATCTTCGGAATGCCGCTCGCCGCGGCCTGATCAAATTAGTATTAATTATTTAACTAAAATAGTATATAGTTCAGACGGTTTGTTTTATAGCCCGTTCCCATAGTGTATCTTAAGAAAAACCTATTAAAAATGCCTACAGTAAAACGGAATAGCAATTGTCTTGGTGTGTGAATGCCCGGGATCCATAGTTTTGGGGCTCTGGGAAGAGAGAGAGAGAGATGAGTTAAGAAAAAAATAACAAAAACAAACAACAGATTAAAAAAATTAAATAACAATATTATAACTTATAAAAAAAAACTACAAATAAGCACCCAGAGAAAAAAAGAAAATAACATTTTACTTTTTTGGAAATCCTGTAAAAATTTCACAAGAAATAAAAGAAAAAATGTATATAAAAAAAAAAGAAAAAAAAAAGAGAAAATTAATTGTTTTAATATTGTTAAGTAATTTTAATGAATTAGAGACGCCTATTTTTTTTATAATAGCGAGACTTTTATTTTACTTTTACAGTTAACTTACGTAATTTTTTTTTCCCGAAGATTTATTTTCTCATTTTTTTATTACTAAAATGAACAATACCACCAAGGGTAATTACCCCCGCCACCCGATTCGGCCAGGAGTTCCCAACCGGTCGGTCCCCTCATTCGGCCCTACCCAGGGCGGGAATCTACCTGTGTTTCAAGTACTAATTTTTCCCAACCCCCTCGGGAAGGGTCCCTCCGGGAACCCCCGCTCCTTTGGTATTTTTGGGGTGTCCAGCGGGGGTTTTCCTCTTCCCCCCGTCCCCCCTCCCCCTACGGGGGTATGGAAAAACCGTCCCCCCCCCCTAATGGTCCCCCGGCGCTCAAGCCCCCTAATTGGGTGGGGCCGTATAGCAAAATTTAAATGAAAAGTTTCTAATTTTTAATAAGTTTTAAAAGACAAAAACTCCACTAATATTAATTGGTCTAAAAGGCCATATACTAAAATCATAATTAAACTATAATTTTAACAAATAAATTTTTTTTTTTTTTTTTTTTTTTTTTACATTTTCCTATGTTGAAATGTAAGACTGGAAAATTCCCCCAAAAATGTTATTTTACATTTTCGCTGTAAGCTAAATTTGTTAGTTTTTTTTTGAGAAATAATAATTATATATATATTTTTTTTATTTTTTTTTTTTTTTACATTTTCCCAAAGGGCAACTTTGGACCACATTTCCCGGCCAAATTGTAATTTTCCCAGTTACTGTAGCATTTATAAGTTTTTTTAAGAAATACATATGAAAAAGCGGAAAGACAAGACCCCCCTGGCATTTAATATTATATAAAATAATTAATATATATATAATAATATATATTATAAAATATATTAAATAATAAAATAATATAATAATAATATATATATATATAAATATTTAACTAATAATATATAAATAATATAATATAATATTATAGCGACCATCCTACTCACCTCACAAACCCATAAAAATCTTTCCAAAAACTTTAACAACAGCCTACCCCGAAAAAAAAAGATACAATTTCACGTTCCTGGAAGTCGCTAGAAAACAATTTGTCCTGAAGAAAACAAAACCTCGGCACAAATACGAAAATTATAAAGATATAATGGGAAATTTTTAAAGGGTCCAAAACTAACCGCTTATTTTATTTTCATTTGGAATCTCTTCTTATCAAATTTATTTTCAATTTTTTATTAACTCAGTTAAATAGAAAAATAGTGGAAAAGTAAATAAATAGTTTTAAAAAATAAATTTGAAATAGATTATAAATAGATATGAAATTTGATAACTGTACATTTCAGCTCGGTCAATCGATTCATCGAGAGCATTAAACCGTTTTCCATTTTGTCATTTGGCCAAACGGTAAGAAGTGCTTAGACAGTTTTAGCATGAATTTCGTGTAAAATTGAACTTACGAGGTTTACTTTTGTTTACAAACAATTGGAATCAGCTGTTGTGATGGAGTCCTGCGATTTGAAATCAACTGAAGACTACTAAGATGGAAGTCCTCTATATGGTTGAGGTAAAATCCAGATGGAATTTTACAGTTTTAATTAGGTTGCTCAGTTAAGAGTGTAGGCACACACCTTTTAGATTTGATCCTTTCCTCAGCCGGATAAATCCGAAGCCAGAATAAGACTCACACCCAAGGCTTTGTAATCTTGTGGTTGAAAAGCTGCGTGAATGAAGTACACTCTATATGTAGATTCAGGAAATGCATGCAGGCGAAAAAGTAGGCTAGGATTTAAGGTAATAAAAGTGACCAAGACAAAGAAAGGTAATTATTGAGTCATAGTAGAGATATTATTAGTACTTCAATCCAATGTTATAATTTTCGGACCACCTTGTGTGTGTGCAGTGTACCTTTCCCGTCAAAATTTCCCGCCAAAAAATAAAAAACATATTTTAATTGCTTTGTATTTAGCAAAATTTATTTCTAGAGTTATATATATTTTTAATATTTAATTATTTATCGTGGTAAAAAATTTTTTAAGGAAAATGACTAATATTTGTTTTTAAAATATTGCTGATACTTTATGCTCAAAATGTCATAAATAGTACACGAATTTATTTTCAATTCTAAAAGGTCATATCAGAAAATATTCCTATCTATCTGACCTACTGGTAATCTATATACTGTGATTGAGTTCAACAGATTCTAAAAAAATCGATATTTTTTAAAAATCAATCGATGCTTTGATATTCCTAGAAGCAACTTTGCCAAATGTTTTAAGAAAAAATTAAATTTACGTTCGAAAAATCAGTAGTTAAATTAGTTTGGTTAAGTAGACACAGATTTACTTGTGTAATTAACAAAAACTTATCATAACCTAAACTTAAGGGTCCTAAAACGAATTTAAAACAAAAACAATTTTTGTAGATTTGATCAGGCACCATTTTATCAAAGCAAAGTGTGGCACCACTGTTTTAGATTTCACAGGAAGAAGATATATAAAAAAAATAATACTGAAAAAAAAAATATCCGATATTTTGTCAGAATCTGTTGAACTCAATAATTACCCAAAGAAATGCTACAGTACCCCCTTTCAGTGTAGTGGTCAGGGTTCCTCTGTCCAGTAGCGGCTGAATGTGAACCGATGGCCAGCACGCGTCCTTCTTTCAACCCGTGGAGGGCCAGAGTGAGCGAAGGCAGGTACATGAGGGGAAGGGAGAATCAGACGACTTGTCTGGAGTGTTGAAGGATGAGGAGATGGAGAATCAGAGAAGAAGACACAATGAGGGAAGATGGAGAACGAGAATGTTGGGAAGGGGAAGTTTAGGAATTGGAATACCTGGAGGGTTGGGGGTATGTCGGCTATCTCTATCTTGGTGTGATGTGTTTTGGTGTCTCTGGGGTGTGTCATTGTGTTTCCAGTGTTAAGTTAGTGTGCTGGAGGGCGGGTTGTGGAAGAGAGGGGGGGGGGGGGAGAGGGGGAGGGGGGGAGGGGGGAGGGGTGGGGAAGGGGGGGGGGGGAGGGAAAGTTCGGGAAAAAAATGAATTCTGGAAAAAAACAAAAAGACTTCGCCCTCTAGGAAACTGGCTGTTAGACGGTCGTCAGACCCTCTGAAGCCGCTTCCGTAGACGTTGGAATGGTGAAAGAGAATTTTATGCCCTAACTCGAAGACCTTAAACGGCGTCATACTGAGGCGTTATAGGCAGTCTTATGAGCGTTTCTGCTGCGAACGAAAAACATTGGTTCATGTGCCCTGTTCTCTCGGAACGAAAGAGTGGAGTGTCTGGTGCCTGGAAGGTGATGGTCTCTAAGACAGCACAGTTCTTCAAACTGTGAGGTAGAGAGAGGATTCGTCGAAGGTGAAAGGGAAGCCTGAGAGAAGAATTCACCTAGCAAGCACAAGGGAGAGCCATAGACTGGTTCCGCGGCTGTGCATTGAAGATCTCTCTTGATGGCGGAGCGGATGCCCAAAAGTACAAAAGGAAGAGCCTCAGTCCATTGCTCATGTTGGGGGTGAGCGTCCAAAGATCCCTTAACGGCGGCGAAATCTTTCTATGATCCCATTTGATGCCGGATGAAGGCTGGTGGTCCTGATGCGTTAAGAACCCAGGGGGAATATCAAATCTCTCCAAAGGAAAGATTCATATTGTCTATCTTGATCCGTGGTCACAGTAAGCGGTACGCAGAAACGCGCAACCCAGTGAGTCATGAAAGCTTTAGTACTTCGGCAGCGACGGTTTTGAGAGGAATGGCTTCTGGCCAGAGCGTGAAGCGGTCGATACATGTGAGGATATATTGATGTCCATCAAAAGGAGGAAGGGGACCACCAATGTCGATATGTACTTCTCAAAACGTTTCTCCTAGGGGAGATACTTCCCGAGAGGGACTGTGGTGTGTCAGTGCACCTTAGAACGCTGACAAGGAAGGCATTCACGAGTCTACTTTCGCACATCGGTATTAACACCGGGCCACACAAAGTGGGCCGTAACCAGGTTTTGAGAGGCCGCGATACCGGAAAGCAGGAGGAGCGAAAGGACGTGGAGCATCAGTAGTCGTGTCACAGAGGAGTTTCTTCTGAATACCCGGAAGAGAAATCCACCTGAGTTGCAGAGAAGAGTCCTGGGGAGAGAGGGTTCTTCTGATGACTGTGTAGTGGCCATGTTCTCGTAGTTGATGCTTGGAGTGAAGATATGGAGGTAATCTCGATGCGTAAAAGTGAATCAGCCATGAGATTGTCCGTACCTGGAACGTGACGGATGTCTGTCGTAAGCTGCGAAACATATTCCAAATGACGAGCTTCTCTCGGCGAGTGTCGTTCATTTCGAGATGCCATGGCAAATTTAGTCAGCTTATGATCTGTGAGAATATGAAATTCGTGGCCTTCCAGAAAGTATCTGAAGTGCTAGAATGTCAGGTAGATTGCCAGCAGTTCTCTGTCGAAGGCGCTGTAGCGGGTTTCAGCAGGCTGTAGCTTCTTCCAGAAGAAGGCAAGAAGAGACCAAGAACCATTCAGGTGTTGCTGCAGGACGCCTCCGACCTCCGAGGTATCAGCCTGAACGCGAGTTGGTGCAGAGTCCTGTGGGTGGACAAGGAGAGTGGCGTCTTTTGCAGAAGTGAATGTAATACTACCTTCTTCCGTCCACTCTACCTTGACCGAGACACCTCTTTTCTTCGGGCGGAGGAGCTCTGTGAAAGGCCGAAGGAGAGTAGCTGTGCAGGTAGAATGTGATGGTAGTAGTTCAGCATTCCGAGAAACAGCTTCAATTGCTTCTGCGTCTCAGGTAAAAGAAAAGCACGAATATCGGCAACACGCTCCTGGAGGAGGCGAACACCTTCAGAAGAGACTATGTGGCCAAAAAGCGAGAGAGAGGGTACACCGAAAAGGGACTTCCCCTGACTGTCCGGATACCATATCCGTCTAGTCTGGAGAAGATAGCAGAAAGGTCCTCCTTCTATTCCTCTTTGGAGTTGGAAGCCATAAGCAGGTCGTCGATATAGGCCCAACAGAAAAGTAGCCCTCGCAAGACTGTGTCAATGAACAGCTGGAAAGTTTGAGCAGCATTCCATAAACTGAAGGGGGGTTCTCAAGAACTCAAAAAGTCCGAAGAGTGTAATCACGACAGTCTTCTGAACACCCTCGGTGCTACAGGGATCTGGTGATAGGCGCGGACCAGATCGATTTGGAAAAAATTGTAGCACCACTGAGGTGGTGCTACTCTCCGGGAGAGGCATTGTCAGAGCAAGACAATGACCAAGTAGAAAATCTCATAAGAGATAGAAGAGAGTTTGATGAAAAACAGCAAAATGATCCTACCCTGAAGAAATTATGGAAGTCCTTAGAAAAGGGCGAAAGAAAATTCCTTGTTATAAATGATTTATTATACAAAAGGATGATAGAAAACAACACAGATAGAAACGTCTTGATTGTACCCAAAGAGTACAGAAACAAAGTATTAAGTATTGCCCACGATGAAGTTTTCGGAGGACATCAAGGTGTAAAGAAAACACAAGGAAAAATTATACACCATTTTTACTGGCCGAATATGTATCACGATGTCACCCACTTTTGTTACTCTTGCGGCATATGGCAAAGAACGTGCCCAAAAGGTAGAGTACCTAGAGTACCATTGTGCTCTATGCCTATCATTGAAGAACCATTCCAAAGGGTCATTATCGATCTTATAGGACCCATAATTCCTCCATCGTCAGAGGGGCACCAGTATGTTTTGACATTAGTCGATAGCGCAACAAGATATCCGGAAGCAATACCACTGAAGAGTATATCAGCGCAAAAGATAGCTGAGAGTTTGATGAGCATATTCATGATGTTGGGGGTCCCCAAAGAAATACTCTCAGACAATGGTACCCAATTTACATCATTGTTAATGAAAGACGTTGCGAAGATGTTAAACATCCGCCAGATCCATTCAAGTATTTTCCACCCTATGACCCAAGGTGTTACCGAGAAATTTAATGGTACCTTGAAAACAATGTTGAAAAGGATGTGTTATGAACAGGTGAGAAAATGGAACAAATTCATAGAGCCACTTCTGTTTGCTTATAGAGAAGCGCCTCAAGAATCTACTGGATTTTCACCATTTGAGTTATTATACGGAAGATCTGTACGTGGTCCCATGCAAATTCTACAAGAAGTATGGTCAGGAGACATTGACCCTGACCAAGCGAAAACCACTTACAAATATGTGTTCGACCTACAAGAACTTTTAAATGAAACGCAACGTATAGCGCGAGAAACCCTAGCGCGCTCAGACTAAACAGAAGAAGTACTAGGATAAAAGGTCTAGAAACAGAACTTTAAAAGCAGGAGAATTCGCTTTGGTATTAATACCTACATCCCATAACAAAATGAACAATAGCTTCGATTAGAGAAAGGGCAGGCTGACATCACATGATATATGATTTACTGTAGACATGAGTACACTCTTTTAACAAGCAAAGAGTGTTATAACTCCAACATATGATAATAAAAGTTGAGATTTGAGTGCTATTATAAAAATAATATCGTCTAAACCACATCAACACGTCAGACAACCAGAAAGATGTGATCTCACCATTCAACTCCAAAAGGCAAATAAGAACGATAATAACTCTTGAAACTAAGAATATAAGTACTCTTCCCCAAAACCATAACACAGAGCTTAATTACGGAATAACAGTCAACATTAACAAAGTTTCATACTTAACAACAGTAAATGAACTAACATTGCATATGGGATGTACCCTATACATCTATCAATTTTAAACATCATCTCATAACATATCAGTTTTTTTTACAATTAAGTCATGGTACATTAACAATAATTTACCATAATTTACCTCCGAAGGAGAGGGTAAAGACATCAGCCTTCGGGCTGAGCCCAATAACCCGCTTACACGCCTCGGATGACCCTCTCTCAGGATCACACCCCTTCTAGCACAGTAACTAGTCAGAGAGTTAGACTCACAAATTATGAAGATATCTGTGGTAGTTAGATAAACGTTTATGTGTACTAATATTCTCTCTTATGAAGATACCGAAGTTGAAAAAATATCACGAAAACTGAGTATATGTAAAAAGAAGAAAATGAATGAGTATTAGAGAATATATCTCACGTGTGATGTGTGGACTGCAACGGGCTTTAGTATGAAATGAAAACGTGTATTCCTAGAAATAGGTATTTTTTGAGATTGTCTGTGACGGGAGATGTCTATTGTCTAAAGTAAAATGTGCAGAACCAGAGAAACAATTTGCTATTAAGTGTCTAAGCGTTGTTTTCGGTTAGTATAGTCTCACCAGTCTAGTGCGTGATAACAAGAATGTTGAACTCAGCGTAACACTTTGCTGAGCCAAATCCGATCGTACTATCAAGTAGTTCAAGAGCATGCATACAGTTATCGTATTGGATACTCGAAAGTGGAGTCGAATATATATAAACCAAGAATTTATTGATACTTAACCACTGGGAGAGTCATTAGCCATTTTTATACGAGCGACGCGACCGACCTTGTTGCTGAGAAAGTGATACCTTGTGACTTGATTGAATAGCATGGTTAGAGAAGTAGGAACATATCGATAGTGAGTGGTAATGATCTGGTAGCTCCTTCATGAACTAACCATGAAATAGCTATCAACAATCTTTTCCAGTGGTGGTAGCGGAATAGTCCGTGATCATTTGACTTTCGAAAAAGAAAGTTGCACCAACTGAGTGATTCATTTTGCTACAATATATTATTGTCTCCTATAAATGAAAATGAGAGTGTTAGTCTAATTATGTTTGCACAGGCTTAAAACTTTAGTGTATCGATTGCTCGTTATAAACAAGCAAATGTCATTATCCATATAGTGTGTTTCGATTATCCAGTATCCACTCAAAGAACTATATTTTATGATGTACACTCTTCACAAAAACTATACATACACAATATGACTTTGTATCACATAACATATTTGTTTCAGAGCTAGTATATTACGCGACAGTGGTAGAGGATTGCAAGGATGTAATGGTTTGTATTAGCCTCCTACAACTTCTGAACACGATTTGACCACTTTAATAATCCAGTAGGACAAATCATCGTCAATAAGAAGCTCACAATGTGAATCGCTATACTCTCATTCACAGAAGAAGCTAATTTTTCCTCCATACATATTATTGGGTCATGAATCACACCTTTATGTGTCAATGTGGACCTCCTTATTGATTGGATGTGTGGTTTAAAACGACCCTCTGTGTTGCTGACATTTGTGTGCTAACGGATTCGTTCAAGGGATTAGATGAGATTTAGACAGAATATGTTTGAAATGCATGAATATTTTGAATAAATATTATGTGACGATCGAACTTTTATGTATAGTAATACAATATTTTGTTATACAACGATTAGGAATAATGTCGTTGGTACTAAAGATTATTTTTACATTTCACGCACGAACCGTAGTACAAACCGAAATTTCTCTCGTATACAATTGAATCTCGAGAGATCTAGTTCGTATACAAGACTTGCAGGTTAAAACAAAGTGGATATGTTAGAATATGCTTATTGTCGCATAAAAGCCACATAGTTGAAGCTAGAGTTAACGTTTTCATGCATACACTCTTAAGTTACGTTTACATAGTCGCCATAGTGAGGACAAGAGATATTGAGGTAAGGTGGGTTTAGTGTGATGTTGATATTCGACATAATATCAGGGAAAATAATGGTGGTGGTGTATGAAGGAATTATGTACTACGTCAAAGCTGCCACCCGAAATTAACAAGTAATATGTGATCTTACTTAGTTCTAAGTCTTATTGTTATTATAGCGTCTTCTCTTAATGACTAGACAAACGTTGTTAGTTAGCATATACTCCCAAATTACCATTAGTTATATTATAAGAACTATGTTTGTGCTTGGGGTTGCAATTCTGCTCTTTATCCTGAGAGAATAGAATACTCAACGAGGCAGGAGGAACCCTTTTATAGAATTTGCTTCGTACTTATGTCAAAGAGTAAAGAGGGAGGAGAGTGGAATGGGAGGCATTGATAGCTCTCAAGAAAATTTTAAAGAAATTACTAAAAGTTTAGCGTGTATAAAATTCACGGAAGCACTATTACAATATTTACCTCATATTTATTCAACAAGAAGAACTTATTTTTATGTTACCACTAAGGTTGTAATAAAATTTTGTTAGTTGAGAGTTATATCCTGTTTAGCGTATGTAAGCTGGGAAAATTGTAGACTATCAGATACCCACTATGGTTATGATAAATTGTTGGAAATATGTGATTTACTGGTGTCTAATAAGAGTGAGAAAAGAATATAACATGTTAACTATGTTAGAGCATATGTGGAAAAAAAGTAATGAATAGCCTGTGTTACGTATTTGTCCCATGTCGCTTGTTAGTACCCTTTACTGACTTTTAAGTGTCAGGAACGGTTTGTAATGTAAGTGTTCTTACGAGCCCAAAGATATTGTGCTTAGGTTTGTCTTTCAACGCATGTGACATATAGCTTGTTCTAGTTCACTATGATGCTATGTTAGCTTTATGTAATATGAATACGTTTGTTATGTGAGCAGTAATAATGTTCGCATCCGCTTGAGATATATAAAAGAATAAATCATATTTTGTGCGTCATGGTTTATCCGAAATGATACTCGTTATGCGACGTAAATCAATAGTGTTAATTTAAAATGTCAAAATAGAAAGTTAGATGTAATATGCGAGGATTTAGTCATGAAAAATGTGAATGAGGGTACGTTTAGTTTGTCATCGTTAGGTGACGTATTACTTTTGATACTCACATATAGGAACGGGACCTCACACCGTTCCTTTCTGTAACTGGCTAATGTTATTAGGTTAATATGGAAGCAATGCGTAAAGGTGTCCTCTGAAGGTTTGTGATCTACTCGTTTAACATTATAAATTCTTTTAGACGTTTTCGTTGTAGATCATTTGTAATGATAGCTCTATAAAAAGTTTTCTGAGGAATTGTTGGTCACATACAAAAAGTATACGCTTACATAGAAATAAATTCCTAGTTGGGCTTAATGATATCATAAAAGACTTATTTTTGTACTATGTTTAACCGAAATGATACTCGATATTGTGACCTGAATCAAGAGATCAAAATGAGCAACTCTATCCCAATAGAAAGAGTCGAATGAGATGGTGATCGTTAGGGAAATGAGAGTGATGATGGAAAAGAGGGTTGTGAAGTATCCGATTTTATTGCCTATTAAATTCCGAAATACAGAAATCATATTTACCACTTTACTGCGCAAGCGCCAATCTACTGATTATTTTATCAAAGAATCTGCCTAATTTAATGATGTATGTAGTGGATAAAAACTTTGAATGAAGGTTAGGTATTATAATTTTATGTATAAATGTATATTATCCCACACATCTTTGTTATTCATTGACCATTTTTATTGTTCGGAGATTATCATAGTGGATAAGATGGGAGGATTGATGATAAACTTTTTGATTAAATATTTACTATGTTAAAATGATAAAAAAAACTTGGAACCTGTTGAACCATCAGAACATTAAAGGGATCTCAAAACAAAATAAACTATATATTTCAATTACAGCTAATAATTTTTGTTTAAGAGAAGAGTTTGTTTGTGACGTCATGCGAAATTAAGTTGTTCAATGTAAAATTACTTAATATGTAGAAAGTATGACATTAGCAAAAAAACGTTATGTATATACGTGGTTTACGAGTTTTATGCATTTGCCCGTAGTTGAGATAATCTTTTACTTAGTGAGGTTGGTTAAATATCGCTTAGGGAACTTTGTCAATGGTGGACACTAGTTCTATTCATGTCAGTTGAGTTGGATGCATAGAGAATTGCCGTAAAATGATATACATCTATGTTCTGCAATACGGATTCATCTGCTATATTATTTTTTAATTTATCTTTGATGAACCCAAACTTATATGATTACTTAGCGTATATTCAAACTCAGTCACCGAGTATAGATAAGTTGCCATATGTGGGGGTTCATTAGAATGGGTAAAGTTTTTCTTATAGTACAAAGAAATAAAAAGAAACTCTGTTTGAAATATATGCTTTGGAAAAGATTTTATTAGTGGTTTAGAAAGAACCAAGAGGGTTCAATGTCTATGGTGCTTGTTTCAGAAGATATATATTGCTAAATAGTCTACGATTTTATTAATCCACGGTTCTCATAGATTATCATATTGATATGTAATGATGAATATCTGAGTATAAGACCGCTCCACCTCTTTAAGAAATGGTAGATTTAAAATATTCAATAAGTTCAAAATGATACTGGATCTTTGATATAGAATAGTCACTTTATTAAGGAATTTTGTTAGATAACAACAAGTTGGTGATAAATTTTTCGTTGAAATGTTTTAACTAATGTTAATGAAAAAAAATATCAGAGATGTTTTGATTAATTATCGGGAAATTTACTTCTGTGCCATAATATAGTTAGTTCACTTTTTTACTGCTTGTTAAGTATGGAACTTTTGTTAATGTTAACTGTTAATATTTCTATGTTTAAAGAATTAGTGTTACGTTTGCGAGTGTTACATTATATTCGTTTATAGTTCAAGTGATGGTTATGTTTGCTTATAGTGAATGTGAAAACTTGTTTACATTAGCTAAATACTAATTCATTGATCTGTATGATAATTACCCACGGTTTGATTAAATTTTTGTTAAATGTACTATGTTAATGTAAAAAATAACAGCGATATGTTTAGAAAAGTGTAAGTATGTTACGTTCTGCGTTCAATATGTTAGTTTACTTTACTGTTGTAAAGTGAAACTTTGTTAATGTTAACTAGTTTATATATATATATATAATTAATTTATGTTTTAAGATGCATATATGGAGCACTAAGGTAACATTTATATAATTACGTTTAGATTCAGATTGATGCTATATTGGACTTATTGATGTGAAAATCTTTTTATTAAGTTAGTCACTTATTTATTAATGATCTGTGTAATTGATAATTACACACTGATGTTGATAAGTATATTGATTAATATAGTTACTAATTGATTAATGTAAAATTTAAAACGTTAAATTATAGATTAGAGTTATGCATGAATAAAAGATAATCGAAATAGATTTGCGCTTATTGCATGCAATGTTAGTTTACTTTACTGTTGTTTTAATTTATAAATAACTTTAGTTAATTTTAACAGTCTATTCTTATAAATGCGCCGAAAATTGTATTAGATTTGTATACAAAAATAGTGTACATTAATATTAATCTATAAGTTATGGGCTGATGCTACTGTTAGACTTTCATTTTTATGATACAGAACCATTATTAACGCTCTAAGAGGATTTATATTGCAGACTGATTTGTAATTCTAATATTTGTCTAATTGCCTTATCCTTTAATATTATTTCATATAGAATTATTTTACTCTAATGTCTCAATGTCAAAGTGTGAGACATTTGTTATGTTAGAGAATATCTTTGCGAAAAAAGTCCCATGTAAGTACTGTTACGTCTCAAGTGAGTGTTATAGATTAATTGATTTATTCTTTACTGTAAATAAAAAGTGGAAGAGCTTGGGAATTAACATTTGTTATAAACAGTTTATTTCATGGTGTGTAAGCGTGTGTTAGGTTGTGGTAGCGTGAGATGAATAATATATGATCTTCTCTTAGTTCAAGATCGATTTCTCTACTATTTGTAAGCTTATTATTCTAGAATTGATAACTATCTTTGGTTTACTGGTGAGCCTGAGAGCTCTCCTCCTAAAATCCTGTCTTATATAAGATATTTATAGACCAGGGTTATAATGAATTAAAGTTTTTTCGTTCAGGTAAGTTCTTTTTTAAAAAATTACGTTTTGTTTGATTCTGTTTCCACTTACAAGTGAAGAAAAGAGAATATGAAATAGATAAAAAATGTATTTTATGATAAGGAATTTTGTTATGCTGACCTCTCTACGTGTACACACCACCCATAGAATCAGATGTAAAAATATCATTAATGTTTCGAAAACGAACCAAACAAGAATCAATAAGGATTGCGTAATGTTTCGAAAGTGGAGGAGTTTGAACAATTTCTCAATTTGTATCTGATAACTCTAGTGAAAGAAGAACCCAAAAATCTGCTTTCAACCTGTTCGCTCAATAAATGTCTTGTAACAAGTTACTGCTCACTCTGCTTAAGTATGGAAAGACTAATATGTTAGTCCAGATTAGCCACTTGTTTTATTCGAGCGTGATATAAGCTCCTATACTGTTTGAGGCTTGTCACTACCTTGCGAGGTATTATAAATTATTATCGTAGTTCACATCGGTTGTGATGGATATGGTAGTGATGCTTTTATATTTGAAAAACATTGCATAAATAACAGTATATCATTATTATTTCTCTTGTACCAGTCATGACTATTATTAGCGCGTTGATGTGGCTATATGACCTAAATCTATTGGTTAAATGGTGTTACTATTAGTTACATGCTAAACATATAGAGAAGAGCTGAAAAGATATGTTAGAATTGATGTTGATATTAAATTGGGTGTTCTTCTGTAGTGGGAGAGAGAAAATTCGGTATTAGGGATGTTAGTAATTTATTGTTTGGTTAATATGAAACTTTTTATATGTTAAAGTTACTGTTATTAGCGTATCTCTCAGCGTGATGATTGTTAGGGGTTGAATGAAGTGTGGGTATTATATATTGTATATCTTAGTTTCAGGTTAAATGGTGAGCTTTTGTAATTGATGTGGCAAATAACCATCTATGTTTACAGTTAGCACACAGAATATTTCTGAGTTGCTCATTATGATAGAACCTCAGTCTAGGTTATGAAAAAATGTAGTAGTCTTTAAATGTTACTAGTGTTACTGTATAAATTTGTATCTTTATGTTAGCATTCAGTTGTGAACCAAAAAAAGTTTCAAAAATAGTAGTATCTGCGTTGGGATGCAATGTCAGGTTACTTCCTATTGTGTTTATGCCCAGTATGGTTTAACTTTGTAAATCTTGTAGACTATTTATTTGGGTGAAGGTGATGTTATTGATTTGATTGTAACCGTGAGCAGTGTATTATATCTCTAGCGAGTTCCAGTTAGTGCTCACTCCCGTAGCTTATTGGAAGTGTGTAAATATACATAATTGTAAGTCTGTATGATCAACATATTATCTATGACGGGGTTAGTATAAAAAGATAGACCATCATTTCTCTTGAATAAATTTGCTAACGTTGTATTCCTAAATGATCATACCAAATATGACTGGTATTTTGAGGAAGTTCAAAACAGATCATTTTAGTATGAGAGAAGCCTCAAATGTAGATAGCCAGACGGTTGTGGACGGTGGATACGGTATGTTACGGCGGCACGATGTTTGAAATTTACTCGAATATACTCTCGGGATTTTTCATGTTCGAGAATAAGCTTATATAAAAACACACATGATTTACGTTTATATTAACAATCGAAGAACACGAGTGTAAACTATAAGTCTCTCCTCATAAAAATAAGTCTCAGAAAAAGTTTAAACTAACCACCTGAATAATTAAAATTAAATTAAAAATCTTTATCAAGGAGTAAAAGAAAAATATTTAAAGTTTTTATAAGAAATTTAAAATTATAAATATAAACTAAAAGTAATAAATAAATGACAAAGAAATAAAGTTTTTAAGTGTATGTCATTAGAGAATATGTAAAAATATAAATGTGTGTGATAAGGTTTCTTTTTATAAAATTAAAAATTTCTTAAAGATAAAAAAATAAAAATTTTTTAAAAACAAAAAAAGTTTTAAGAAATAAAAATTAAAAATAAATAAAAGTTTTTTTAAAATAACAATAAAGTTTAACAGAATATTAAAATTAATAAATATAATAATTATATTATACAATAAAAACACATCGCTTTTTATATACTGATTGTTAAATTGCTTAATATATTTCCTTCATGCAGCTTCAAGGCTACTGTTTCGTATCTGTACGTGTTATTTTATGATTTAGATGCGTTGTTTTTAGGAGTAACTTTTTTTAAGGGGAGCGTTCAATCTTTGGCTGGGGCTAATCCCAGTTTTTCAATAACAATAAGTATAAAAATGAATATCATAAAATTTGTGTTAGGTTGGGAGATAATTTTTGAAAGCGGCAAATCTCAATCAATAATAGCAGCTTAATTTATCGACTTTTTATTAGCGTAGCTTAGTGCGAGGATGTAGCAACATCTTTTCAGAATTAAAATTTTTCTTAAATCCATGTTTTTTAAATTTGCATATCAACTTCAGAATTTTTTGTGATAAATGACTTCAAACTTGATAAATACAAAGATTGGTCTACATTACCTACAAATAAATTTACATTATTGAAAACAATCTTCGAATTTTGTTTGACCGTTCTAATACCTCGGAAAAGGGATTTTACCCATTATGCGACTAACAGACCCACCATGGTTTTGTTTTAATATGGAAAAATTGAAAAATTGAATAATAATTTTTTTTCTACTTCATTACGAGGAAACTTCTCCTCAAAATTTTCAGGGCATATGTAGTCAGGCATGATGCATCTTTTTTACTTAGATAATTTTTTTTGTATATTGAGTGATTTGACTTGGGTTTCTAATTACAATTAAAATTTAATCAAAAAAAAGAAATGAATTATTCGTTTCTCAAAAAATAAAAAGCCCTGATAAATAATTTGATGTTGATAATCGGTTTGTGCAATAACTTCAGAAAAAAAATATTTTAATTTTTCCCTGTTCAAGATTAGACAATATGAGGCTTGGTAAATTGGACAACGCTGAGCACAAGACTCAAAAAAACGAATATATTGCTTTATAATTATATGTTAATTTATAGTATATACGGTAAATGGTAAACCAATCGTAAATCACAGGTCAATGCTTCTATTTTAATTTTCTCTTCAAATTAGTCTCAGGTTGATATGAAAAATGTCAAAAACATGGATTTTGAAAAATAATTTAATATTCTGAAAGAATATGAACTGCCTATAAATAGGTCTAAACAGAAAAACATAAGAATCATCAAACGTTTTAGAGGGGCAAAAAAAGCTACATTTTAGTATCTTATGTATAGTCATATTAATACGGACTTAATAATTGACCGAATTTATGTCCATGATATAATTAGTACGTGGAGTCTGATATCATATTGTGATGACCAAAGTCTCCCACAGCACAGATTATTGGATCCTCCGCCCTTATAATATTAACAGTGTATTCTTTACTCAAGACTTTGCGTTATTTTGGTTTTTTCGTATTGGTAATTCTCCAAGTATTCTCGTTCTGAGACTCATCACTAACGTATAGACTATAGTTGTTAAGGCATATACACCACCACTATGTACAGTTGGCATATATTCTATTTAAAAATAAAAGATATGGATTCACTCATGCTTACACAGGTGATGATAAAATATTACATGTGTTAGATGCGAAAAAATAATAATCTCATGTATGTTAGACGATATCTTCACGCATGTGTGAAATATGATATATCGTATTCTTAGTATGCAACTGTTTAACGTTTAACTTGACTTTGTGTATTCGTATTGAGGAACTGTTGTTTAAATGTTATAGCGACTTTTAATATCATGCATATAGAGTTGTATCTTTTGTCAGGTTACCTCACTATGAACTAATTAACTGCTTTTATTATTCTAGGTCTATTGGTTATATATTGTTCGCAAAATTATTGATCTAAATCTTGTCGCTTAGCGTATTTCGAGTACTTCGGATTCCAGCTTTGATTAACTTAGGATTTTTAATGAGTTAGACTACGATAGAAACTTTTTAAATTAAATCGTGACTCTATGTGTGCAAAACATGATCCATGACATGACTGTTCAATAATTAGATAGATATGTTGAATAAATGTGAGTGAGCAAAAAATAAGAATATACTTATTGTATGTTAAGTTTAAGTTACTTACAGTTGCTTATAATTATTGTGATCTTTTTGAATGTGGTGAGAGATTATCAGAAGTACATTAAGGTGTATTAGGTGTGTGTGGTTGTAAAATAAAACAAAATATAATTTATCTTTACTCTCTATGAATATCAATTATTGGTAGTGGTGACTTATTGATGTTAAAGACTAATAGTCTCGCGTTGTAAGCGTATCTCCTCAGTACGTGCGGTGGCTATGATAATTTTTAGGGGTATGTGTAATGCTTAAATTTTGTTAAATGTTACTTTTAATGTAAAATAATAGTGATATGGTTTAATGTTGTGTGATGTAGTTTTACGGTGTCTGTATAATGTCCCAGGCGTTAGTTACGTTTCATGGCTTGGTTAAGTACGTGAACTTTGTTAATGAGTTGCACGCTGATGAGGTCCTATTCGTGATAAGGATATGTTATGTTTGTGAGTTCGGTACATTATATAGTGCCGGTTGAGTCCACCCTCTGGCCTGATGTTTGCTATTATGTTTATGTCAAGAACTATGTCTACGGGTTAGCAGGTAATATTCGATGTGATTATAATAATCAGGACAAGTTATGAGGAATGGATGGAAGAAATTTTAGTTTGCGAGAGTGTTCTATGTTAAACGTAAAAATATACCTTTTGGTATGTTAGAAAAAAGTGTAAGAGTTAACGCTCTGCGCTCTATATGTAGATCTGTGACTTTACTGCTAGTTAAGTATGGAAACTTTGTAATGATATTAACTAGTGTTTTATAATCGTAATGTTTAAGAGTGTATTACGTTTGTGAGTGTATCTTATTCAGGATGTGCGGTAGTATCGGAGTTCTCCTTGATGTTGCTTTTAGTCTGAATGAATAAAAAACTTTGTACAAGGCACTATATTAAATTGGATCAGCCGAATGATAGATTATGGGCACAAGACTGTGTATAAATTTTTGTTGAGAGATGTTACTATGTTAATGTAAAATATCAGTGATATGTTAGGAAAAAGTGTAAGGTAGGTTACTCAAATACTCTAATGTAGTTTACTTTACTGCTGCTTAAGTATGGAACTTTGTTAATGTTAAGTGGTAATAACTTTCCATGTTTAATGCATGTAAAGATAGATTTGTGAGGTGTACATTATTTCGTAAAGTTCCGGTGATGCTGATGTTTCTATGTGCACTTGATGAGTAAAAACATTTTTTCGTATAGCAATCATGGTCAATCCGAATCAGTAATAATAATCAGACATGTAACTTGACTTGTTGATGACATTCATTCACTTTCATTACAATCACAAATTCACATACTTAACATAATTTATCGTTAAATTATCATATACTTTATAGTATAATGTATAAATATCCAGGTGTATGTGTAAGTTGTTAGCGCGAGAAAGCGGTATTTGGGGTTAAGCCTTGGCAGTTGATTTACATATGAATTACAAGAGTCATTAGAGGCCCGTATGTAACAAATGGATACAAATCTCTCTTTAGATTAATAATTTTGAAGGAAGTATGATTATAAGCTTTGAATATATAGTAATAATTAGAGAAAACCTATATCACTGTCCTTGCAAGAAAGGGAGCATACTGAGATAAGTTATAATAGATAATGAAAGTATTTATCACTATTTAAAAGACCATGAATACGATTATCTATATCTTATACATAAGTGTGTAATTGAGTAGGTCGTGTTAGAAGGACTTATCATGAGGTTCTGAAGAGTGGTTATCTTGGTGACCAAGGTAATCAGAGGAGGAAAATAGAATTGCGTAATCTAGTAGGCTCACACGAGCATGCAAGCTTGACGTCTCTTGATGAACTGCTTTGAATTTAATATAAGACAAAAACTGTCAATAATGTGTAAGTATAAAAACCTTACATAAAGCAATAAACTAGTTTAATTTCTTTTTTTTCCTCTGATTCCATCATTATTTTCGTTTCTAGTCGAGATTCATTTTGTTATAAAACTATTTTGTAGATGATTTTTTAAATTCAATTTTTATTAATATGTTAAAATTAAAAAAAAAAAAAAACTTTATTATTTAGTTCTCAATTTTTTTTATATTTTTTAATTTATTTAATTATTTTTCTATATTTTTCTCTTTTTTACATATTACTGTATTTTTTAGAAATTTTTTGTTTTCCTATCACACAGAATCTATGTAGACATTACATCAAGTTCATACAATGATTTCTCATTAGGAACCATGGTTAAAGGTTTAAGAGGAGTTGGAGCAAGGGAAAATCCTCTGTGGGTTCAGGTCCTGTACTAAAAACACACCTGATTGAGTAGGGTAACTTGATAACATTATTTTTGAAATCTAAAAAGTGTTCAACAAGCCTTTATTCTATAGAGACACCAACAGTATGTTTACCACCCAGTTAATACGAATGTTTATTAATTCGCGTCATCCGCAGAGCTACTTCCTAATGAAGCTCACGTTGAACTCGAGAGGCCATATCTGTGCAGTTCCCGAATAAAAGTGAAAATTCCAACACTCATATATCTAGAAATTACACTATTTAAATCCATCAACTACTACCACACTATCTTGTACGCTCTACACTCATAATATACTGAATCTCTACAGATTTTGTGTTTTTGTATACAGGCGAGCCGCACCTCTCTCCACATCTTGAATTGCGTAGCTCTCTTGCACATCGCTTTTCCAGAATACCATCCAGGCTCTATAGTTCCGATTTAAACGTTATCCAATTGAACCGGAGGTGCGGGAGATACACTACAATATGAGTCAGATATCAGAGCATTTTCAGAGTCGAACGCTGTCACGAACACACGATAGCTCTCTTGTGGAAGGAGAGATAGACAGGCAGAGAAAGCCGCAAGTTGGCAGAAGACGCATGAGAAGGTTTGATGGACGCTCAGAAGAGAAATTGATTCCCTAGACGTGGAATCAATGTATTTTAGAAACTATCAGCAGAAAAGATCATACGTGTCGCGCCAGGAGAATGACGAGGCCAAGGAGTGGATCCAGCCTGGGCAACTAACTCACTTATAGGCCTAAGGAAAAGTGCACGATGCGACGTATCAGAAGAGACCCCAACGAAAGGCGTATAAGCGCAATATTTAGACGGTCGAGCAACTCGAAGAGGGAGGATACCGCGACCTATGATAGCGATCCGTAAGAGACTTGAAAGATTAGCCGAGTGTGTCCAGCTTAACCGACATACGAGAAGTTATATTCCAAGTTTCGAGACCAATAGGCATCTATTCCGTACATAGTCGAGAAAAAGTGGCCAGACTTCGAAGCATTGAACGGAAATACTACTCTGTGATATTATGATTCTTTAATATCGGACGTTGAGTAGTAGATATAGGACTCAAGACTTCAACGTAAAATAAACAACGAGCTCAGAAGGAAGTGAGAGAGGAGTTACGCCGTTGTCTCAAAAGTTTTGTGTTTTCATATCTTGTTCATGTGATGATATTATATTATTACTCGAAAATCACAACTATAGACATTTATCAGAATGTAGTCCCTATCTCATCGAATATGACTTCTAAAATAGTGTCAAGTATATGTTTCCATCATGTGTAGTCATAAGTTGTTTTCTCAATGTGTGTATAGTATAATAACTATCCTAATTAATGAATCCGTTGAACATAGTAAATATATATATATTAATAATACTATATACAATTACCTCAAATTTAGTATACTTTCTGAACTCAAGTATTTCAACATCTACTTTAAAACCTTCTATTATTAGCTTCTAGCTCGGGCTAATCAATCGTAGTTATCTAAAATCTCGGTGAAGTCACAGTTATTATTCATAAAACTTACCTTAAGTTTCCTTCGTTTTATGATAATTATCACTTTAGATGTCTTTATTTCAATGACAGATACACTTATCTCTAAATAAAGAATTCAAATATAAATCCATCAAATATGAGATTTACTATACTCATTTCATATATTTATAAACTCCTATCATTATTATTCCTTTGATATATTATTTTATTTAATTTTTATAATATATATTAATAATTCTAAGAGATCCTTCATATTATAAAATAAATTTTTGATATAAGTTTAATAAATTAATTATATTGAGAGGGCTACCAGTACCCCTCTGAACTCTATAGACACTCTCCAAAGTGCGCCGGAGAAGCCATAGCTTGAATAATTATCATGTATATATATATTCAATATAGTCACTAATATATATATAGATAATATTAATATATATATATTAATATTAATAATATATAATTATATAATTAGTATATATATATAGATTATATTACAGTCTGTTCACCCACCACTCATAGGTAAGATATATATAAGCAATATTCAAGGTGAAGGTGGATGGTGCGTGCTCGTACTCAAATATTCATTCCGTTAGAGTTAAATTTACGAGCAAGAATGAGCAGTGAACGCATTCTTTATATAATATAGAGGTGAAGTATTAAATCTATTTCAAGCAGGAAAAACATATAAGAAGGATTGGGAAGTGAAAATTCCTAAACTAAAGACATATGAGTGGTGCAAAGATAAGAAGTAATAGCCACCGCAGCTAAAATCTAGCGCTGGAGTTACCAATATTAATCTACAGAAATATCTACGGTAGCGCTATGTAACAGAGTCATACCTCTCCGATTGTGCTATACGAGGAACTCGACTGTAAAGGTGTGGTACGCGAGTGGTTTAGTTCCTCTCAGAAACACCTAATGCCGCTGCTATGGTACCTAAAGAATAAGATGAATAATATAAGTAAGTACCAATATTCGCGCCGCAAAAGTATAAGTATAAGTGAGTCAATAGTGAGAACTGTAGATAAAGTACAGGAACAAGGTAATTTATATAGCATTTTTATGCTTTTTGAGACTCGACCCTGTCTAATAAAGCCTGAGTGAGTGAAACCAGAGCTCCCCCCATAGATATGATACAGTGATACTTCCATAACATAGGATAAGCGAAACGACGACCCTTGTATAAGCTATGGTAATAATATATATAAGGAATCATGATGAAAGAGGAAAATAAAATCTAGTCAAGTCTTAAATCATATATCATACCCTCAAAGTTCCTGTATCCTCTTGTACTCCCAGCCCCCACCCCACACCAGGTTCTTGAGGCCCCTTTAGCAACTGTTGTGATGTAGAGGTTCCAAGACATTTTTTTGTTTTAATTAATGTTAAGGCCAAGGATGTTTATATTAATAAGGGCATGATCAGGTAGATGAAATCGAGAATATAAATATATATAGAGAAAACATAGAGAAAGATATTTAGCGATAGTTTAGTAATAGGTTTAGTTTTATAGAAGAGTGATGAAGATTGTAATAGAATGAGTTGTGAGTTTTAAAAAGATTGAATTTCAGCAAGTCATGATAGACGACCCCAACTAGAAATTCTATCCAGATCAGCTAGAATAGAATCGGAAAAGATTAATAGTAACAGATGAGCATAATTATTAATAGAAGTAAAAAACGAGGTATAGAGCAGGAATTGAAATGAGTTGGAAGAATGAAGGGTCGAGGTCAGTCGGCATCATGAGTGATAGATAGAGTAATTGTGCATGGTGAGAAGATCATTATTGAAATGTAATAGTAAAAGTAGTATAGAGATTATATATAACCTAGAACCCTGAGGAAACACCACTATTAGACAGAAAGAAGAATAGAAGTTACGGTATCCTACACTCAACAGATACTACGAAACTAATTGGATTGCTGTAATAAAATTGAAGAAAGCAGTTAGCACACGAAATAAGTTAAGCAAAGAATCACACGAGGAAACCCAAAAGGAAGTATGGCCCTCCAAGTTCTGAGTCTGAGCAGTGACGCGTGCCATACCTCTAGCTTCAAATGGTTCCTTTTGAGCAATATGTCAAGGGCCAATCACGTCATAGAGCTCTTCCCTCGATAATTCACATAAGAGGCTGGTATCACACAAACTTAATAATTAGTGCGAATATTTAGAATAGTGTGTATAATATAGAATATACAATCACAGAATTGCCTATAGACTGCTTTGGCGTTATAATCGCTGCTGAAAATTACTGAGGATGGATCTGATCAATATACGGCTGGCATGATAGAATTCACAACATGTGTTTATGGATATGTGAATTAACGCTTCAAAGCGCAGAAGGTTTCTCAACAAATGACCTTAAGTCAAGAATTACAATAAGTTGAATAGATCCTATAGGGCGATGTACATGGCCAAACTCACTAGTATATATAAGTGATCAGAAAACGGTATATCCTCTTTGTCTCAGAGAAAACACGGAAAACTTGGACAACTCTCGCTGTTATAAGTTTTCATGCATCTCGAGTATCACAGTTGCTAGCATAGAGAGACACCTAGAGAGCTAAACTAATTAGTCTTGAACGTGTGGATGTGATAAGGGGTCTCACATGAGCTGTGCTCCGAAAGTCACAACACTTTCCCTGCACAAAACTAGGGATAAGGTGCTAATGCAATCCCGGGTACAGCCACTCTCTCACACTCCTCTCCAAACAGACTCTGAGGATCTCAAGCTCAACTCTACAGTGATTTTGTGAGCGAGAGGCAAAGACATAGACACCTGTGAGGGAAGAAGGTCGCTCGTAGATAAGAGGCACGAAAATACAGTGAATCGTCACCTAGTGGACTCTGAGTTAATGACGCACAATAATGCCCTTATTGCCGTGATATGACTTACCAGGATAGTCGAGTTGTGCGAAGAAAGTCTTAAGAGCACTACTCCATAGACAGAGCTCAATATCGTAATAGAGAGAGAGTATAACACGAGATCAGGAATTATATCACTCAGAAATAAATAATTTTCGCACCGAGTTAGTTAGAGATGGAGTTGTGGTAGATGAAGCTTCACGTTAAATAAATCTTATTCTGCCCTCTCGCCTCCATTACCTGTGGAGGTCCTAGCGTAGAATAGACAAGCGAGTGTATATGTACGCTACTCTATCATAATCGCTCCGTCTACGATAGTCAACTGAGTCTGTGGGCAAAACTAGAGGACCCCTACGAATGCGCGTTTCTACTGACTCGTCGAAAGAGTAGACTGATCCAGATGGTGCAGATGCCCTCCTCAGCTGATGAAATTATTTCAAGCGTGATGAGAGATTCTGAGAACGAGAACTTTCCCCTCTTTCCCCGACTTACTGGCATCTCTCTCTCTCTCTCTCTCCGTTTTCCTCATACATAACAATATCGTCAGTGCTCTATGACGTCTTTCTGCTCGAGATCTTCTCTCTCTATTTCATCTCTCATCTATATCTTATCTAATTCTCTCTTCTTACTGTACGTTCATGCTATATTCAATCACTCTATCATTTGCTCTCTCATTTCTTCTACTATCTTCCTTCTCTTCATTTACTTATTTTACTATCGTGTGCGTGTAACACAAAATTCTATTCTTCATTCTTTAGTCTTTCTATTCTTCATTATTTTTATTAATTATTATTATGTAATATTAAGTTTATAAAAAGTATTAAGGTAATTAATAATTATTAATTAATTATTATTATTATTATTATTTAATTATATTAGTTATTATATTATTTATTTTATTATTATGAGTTTTAATATTAATTTATATTATTATTAATATTATTTAATTTATTTAATATTTATATAATTTATATATATATATTAATATATATATTATATATATATATATATATAATATATATATATATATATAATATATATTAATTATAATATTAATATACTAATTATATAATATTAATATATAAATATTATATATATAATATAAGTATATTGATATAATATTATATATTAATATATATATAGATAAATATATAATTAAATATATTAATATATTATTACATTATAATATATATAATATAATATATATATTATAATATTAATATTAATATTAATATATATTAATATATTTAATATATATATTAATATATATATATATATATATTAATATAGATTATAAATATATATTAATTATATATATATATAAATATATATATATATATTAATACCCGATTACTAAAAATGCATGATAATATATAAATATTATTATACATATATAATATATTAATATATATAATAATATAAGTATATATAATATATATTATATATTAATATATATATATATATTATATATATATTAATATATATATATATATATATAATATATAATATTATATATTAATTAATATAATATATTAATATATATATATTATATATATATATATATTATTATATAATATATTAATATATTTAATTTATATATAATTATATACACACTAATATATGATATTAACTAGATAATTATTACCGTATATAGAAATTATCAATATAAAACAAAGGAGAATATCGCGAAAATAGATATAATTATTCTGTCACTGCTCGATAAAGGCCAGATTGAGATGACAGAATGGATATAGATATAATATTTCTCTATATAAGAACACCTTATAAATATGCTGAAAATATGTATAATATGGTGTTTGTTTATTTATTATGGCTTCTTCTATTACCATTAGCGAACAGCCGGCAGTTAATTGGACCTCAATTGGATTGATTTGATAGGGAAAGATTGAGCATTTCATGTAAGCGTAACCTATTAGATCCACTGATCGCAATTGGTTCTTTTTCATAACAATTTGTCATTCTCTATAAGATTCACTTTCCTCAACTTATTAGAAGATGACTATAGAAATAAAATAAAAATAAGAAAGAGGTGAGATAAAAAATAATATTATATATTGTATAATATAATAGTACACGCCAGTTATATGCCAATAATTGCTTCGGCATTAATACTCGCTTCTCTAGTCCATTTAATTCTTATATAAAAAGATATACTCACAGGTCCATTGTATGCAAGAATATCATATTTCGGTATCTTATAAGTCTTAATTCCTTGATTTACAGTCGAAAATAATAAAGAATATTTACACTGTTCGGATAATTTTTCCTTACCTTTAATCGTATTACAATGATTAAATATGCCTCTATTCATAATTTGATTATTGATGTCCAGTCGTATACGATCGAGGCAATACCTCCAGAAGAGAGATGAGAGAGAGATAGGTTAGATATAATATAAGTTATGAGAATAATGATAAGATATATAGAGAGGGATAATATAGAGAGAGATAGAGGAGATGAGATAGTGAGAGAATGAAGATAGAGAGAGAGATATATATATATATAGATATAGTATAATATAGTAATAGTATATAGGATATATATAAGATATATGAGTATTGTGTCAGAGAGAGATAGAGAGTAATAAGAGAGAGAGATTATATTACTTATATAAATATATATATATATTATATATATGTATATAACGGAGATAGTAGAGAGGATAGAGAGAAGTAGATACGAGAAGAGATATGAAGTATCATTTTCTCATTTCTCAAGATTGGTCAAAGAGTGAAAATATTGAAAATATCTATTGAGAGGTACGTAAGTACTCTTAGACGAGTTCTAGAGGGGGAGCTAATATGAGCGGGAGCACACGTTAAGAGGTTATCAACTATGCTGTCAATTCAGATTCAATAAGCGGAAGAAAAACGGCGTGGACGCATTGGATCTGTAACTCTCACTTGTTTTTGAGAAAATTCACAATCACAGGAGCATAACTGTGTGTTAAAAATTAGTTTAATATCTAACAGGAATATTAAACGTATACAAGTTCTTCTAAACTGACGAGCTTCTTTGATTTCATTATCTCGTTTTTGAAATAGTATTAAATAAACTCAGTAGTCAGATATTATTCCAAATCGTCTAAAAGTCACAATTACATAGATACTACTAACAATATCATCTCGCGTCTATATTATGTTTAAATTGATATAATGTATAAACTTAAATGAATGGTAATCAAGTGTATAATAAATATTATTCTAATAATAAAATTATCATTATAATATATTGGGTGTAATAAATATAAACTAAATTTATAATAATCAAGATAAAGATATTTAAAATCAGGATACTTTTAATGTATAAGTATATCATTATTTAAAGTTATATAAATACATGTTATTTTGATCATTTTTCACTTATTATAAACAAAATTCTAATCGTTATATTACCAGACATTGATATTATTTATTATGACTTTGAATATTTATTATTATTGATAATAATATATATATAATTTAAACATTATAATTATATAATAATACTACTAGTACGATTGTAAATATAAATTATAGTAGGTTGTGTAATGCTCTTGTGTGGTAAAGTATATTTCTGTCTTCTTTCTTATTCTTATCTCTTCACACTTCAGCGTGTGTAGTGTTGTTCTCTTATGATGTTAAGTGGTCTTCTAATTTTCGGCTCCAGTTTAATATACTATTGTGAGAGCTGTCGATCCCCATTAAGTAATCTACATGTTAAATACTGTGAGATTTACGATCTTTTACTACTGTTTCTAGACTCTAACTTCTCAACCAACCAAGAGGCTTATTGGGTTTTGGAGATGGCGTTCTACAATATGGTATCTTAGAGCTAGGTGAACCATTGATAATATAATATACTAAGATATAAGGGAACCTTTTATAGTTATATTCTTTTATCCTAAACTCAAGGTGATTATAAAACCCACTCAACATTTGTGCTCAGTTAAATGATTTGAAATATTTGTATTAGAATACTTTAATTTAATCCTTTCTCTCCCATCCACTCTCTAAAAAAAGGCAAACCATTTCGCTGACTTGCCGTGACCAACAGAAGAGATACCCACCATACATATATTTATAACATTGATAACATATTAAATTTTTCATGATCAACCTAAAATCTAACCATGTTTTATAAAACTTAAAATATCTTTCCAACATGTGCATAAGCAAAATAAATAAGAGTCATTAATATAGTCTAGAAATTTATTTAAAATATGCAACAAAAACTGCTTGGGTTAGATATCTAATATGTTATAAAAGCAATTTGATTAATTCTAAAAACGATACATTATTTTACATAAAAGATAATATTTAATAAAATGTATATGTTAAAATAGTAAAAATATAATATAGTATAATTAAATTAAACTTATATTATATTTATACTATATATTAAAAATAAATAATAATGCTATTATGTTACAAATTATTATTCTCTTGATAAAAGTGCACATTGGAGTTGATCCTCATATTCTAATTAAACTTTTTATATATTATGAGGCAAGCATTTGATAAAAAGAAACTTGTTAAGCACTTTGAGCCACACTAGAAATATCTCGATTTCTATCATAATTTAAAATATAACAACTATATATTATATATATAAATTATATAATATATTATAATAATATATATATATATATAATTAATAAATTTAAATTTATTATATATTATATATTAAAGACATGCTTATAATTAGTAAGTCCCCCTTCACCCAAATTATTGTATAGATAATTTCAGCTCGGCTCATTAATTTGTACGGTGTAAAACTTATCTAGGAATTTTAAGATATACATTTCAATTTAAAACAATTAATTAATAAAACTATCAGTTATTACGATGATAAATAAAATGAACAATATTGAACAATACTCATTATATTAAATGTCTTATTACAGGTAAGAATATTGAATATTGTTCATTATATTAAATGTCTGAGCCTTTAATGGTATGTGAAACAAAAATATTATTAAGTTG
>JABUQX010081029.1:0-14014 GCA_015478945.1 Trachelipus rathkii | reverse complement strand
GAGGTGTTAGTAGAGCATAGAGAGATATAAATTGCGTATCTCCATCTGGCCATCAGCGCCTCACGAGGAGATATCTGATAAACCGACCTCAAAGTGTCATAGTTGAGAAATGTAGGCATCTCATATAGCACTCTACATCCTTATTATTGACAGGTTCTTGGCATCGGCCGAGTAGGGAGAGAGCGATCACGGAGGCTAATCACGCGCCCCGCGATGTCAGATGTAATGAATCATATGTCCTTGCCGTCCTAGGCGGCCTGTATTTTATTTACTCTCTCTTATACTATTATCATATTAATGCTTTATATCTCTATTTCTCTTCTATCTCTTCCCTTTCTCTTTTTTCGTTGGCCTTGTTTTGCCCCTCTTTTTTTTTACTTCCTACTTTTTTACACTATACTACCGTTGCATCATGACGTTAAAAAATGGTAAAATAAGTGGATAACATTATAGAACATCGCAATGTATCGATAAGTGAAAACACTTCGACAGTTATTTCTTCATCCCTGACCGAATCGAATAAAGCCTAACAACAGTGATGTTTTCGGTGAGGGAGCGGGGCGTCTATTTTGTTGGCCCACACATTTTTTTTTTTTGAAGAAATGCATTTAAAATGTAAGTGAATCGCTAAAAAAAATAAAAAAAATTTGATACCATTTTTTGTAAATTAACAGTTTATAGTTTTAATACAATAGTTAAGTAATACTTTCTCACATTAGCTATATAATTACAAAAAATTGTTCAAATTTGTTCAAATTGTTCTTCAAATTGTTCTTCAAATTTATTAGTAAAATTTATCAAAAATTTATTCAAATTTGTTCTTTAAATTTTTTCAAAATTAGTTCAAATTTTTTGTTAAAGTTTGTCCAAACTGCTCTTTAAATTTGAAACATGTATTTTTAATTTTAAAATAAATATTAGTATTAAAAATTCCTAACTTCACAATTTTCGGTGGCCTTTTAAAAAAAATATCTTTCCTGTTATTATTTTCCTCTCCACGTGGGTACAGGGTCGTTACCCTTCAGTAGGCTTGGGTACAGGGTTCATTACCCTCCGGAAGAGTCACACGAACATATTTCATTGTTTATAAACCCGTTACGCAAGACCTCAGGGTAGGATATTAAGAGATGTTTCCTTTTTTCCTAAAATTTGAAAACTTTCGAAGCCATTGACCAACTAAGAAGAAAACACGTACCCTCTGTATCTACAAATGCCCAAAATGCCCAATTTGACTGTCAACTTTGATGGAGAGTTCCTTGAACTTTTTCTCGAAACAGGTATAAGTAATTTCTTCAATTTCTTCACACTTACTGGGCATCAGGTTTTCATAGTACCCTATATATATATATATATATATATATATATATATATATAGATATATATATATATGATATAAGTATATATAATATATAAATATAATATATATAATTATATATATATATATATTTATATATATATAGTATTATAATATATATAATATATATATTATATTATATATATATATTAGTATATATTTATATATATATATATATATATATAGTTATATATATATAATATATATATGAATAATTATATATATATATATATATGAAGAGAGAGAGAGAGAGAGAGAGAGAGAGAGAGAGAGAGAGAGAGAGAGAGAGAGAGAGAGAGAGAGATTTAAGAAAATAATATATTTACTGTGTACATGTAAATAATATTAAAAAAAATACAAACTACCACATTTTTTCCAACCAAATTTACCAAAATTCTGTGAAAAGAGGAAAAAAAAATGTTTACTCAATTTCTTCAGCGAAAGCAAAGATACAAAAAAAATGTTTAAAAAAAAATACAAGAAAGAGAGAAAAACATTTAAAAATCATATTTTAAGTGGAAATATTTTAGTGGTTACCTCCGGAGTGACAAAGGTTTTTGACCTTTTAATAATGGAGCAATATTTCCAGAGTTTTTTCCAGATTATCCTGTGTGTTTTTTTTATTTAAAAGGAATTGCTTACAACTTTAGGCATGGGCACAGGTTGACCATTGGGGTATTTCATACCCTCATTCATTGGGTAATAGGGTCGAAAGGGTCGTTGACATTGCACAAGTTTTAAGACCCTAATAAGTTATACTATAACACTCAAAACCACAACATGCTATTTGTGTACAATAAACTATTATTAATTTTAAAAGTAATTTGAAATACTATATAAATAAAAATAATGACCTATAGCAGACATCCATATGCTATTATACAAATAGATTATATACTTATTTATATATATCACATAATAATAAATGGTATTATTATTATTTTTTTATTATTAATTATTATTATTATTATTATTATTATTATTATAATTATTATTATTATTATTATTATTATTATTATTATTATTATTATTATTATTATTATTATTATTATTATTATTATTATTATTATTATTATTATCATTATCATTTATCATTTCAATTATCGATTATCATTATTATTATTTATATTATTTATTATTATATTATTATTAACTTATATTATTATTATTATTATATTATTGATTATTAATTATTATTTTATTATTTTAATATTGTTATATATTTATTATTTTTATTATTATTATATTCATTATTTATTATTATTTTATTAATTATTATTATTATGTATTATTTTATTATATTATTATTATTATTATTATTATTATTATTATATATTTAAAAATAATATTATTTATAATATAACTAAAATGCAATAATATTAATTAATTACTATTAATATTATGGTATTTTAAACATTACAATATTTTACTATTATAATAATGCTATATTTACAGCTATTATTATTTTATTATTATTTATTATTATTATTATAAAGTTATTATTATTATTAATTATTATTATTTTTTTTTATTAGTGGCAATAATTACTCTTAGATTCTTGTTATTATGTATTATTATTATTATAATCACTTAATTATAGCCTAAATATTATAGTATTATAGCACTACAATAAATAGTGTAGGATTATTGTTACTGAATTTTAATAAATAATCTTGTTATATACACTTTAATACTTTAATAACTAGTTTTATTATTAATTTACTACTACTACTACTACTACTACTACTACTACTACTACTACTACTACTACTACTACTACTATTACTACTACTCCAAGTAGGCAATGTATTAATAATAATAATAAAATAAAGATTAAAATAATAATAAGACGAATAATAAATAATAATAATAATAATAATAATAATAATAATAATAATAATAATTAATTATATATAATAATAATAAACAAGCAGATTATAATAATAATAATAATATAATAATAATAATATAATAATAATAATACATAATAATAATAATTAATAATTAAGAAACCGCAGATATGTCAATAATAATACATAATATAATAATAATTAATATAATAATAATAATAATAATAATAATAATAATAATAATAATAATAATAATAATAATAATAATAATAATAATAATAATAATAATAATAATAATAATAATAATAAACAGCAAATTAATAATAATAATAATAATAATAATAATAATAATAATAATAATAATAATAATAATAATAATAATAATAATAATAATAATAATAATAATAATAATAATAATACTGACCTGCTATGAACAAATACTACAGCTTTCAACCGTCCCTCGCCCTTTGCACCATCTGCTATAGAAGGAAATTCCTGCGTCCCACTTCCCTAAGCTCTTCTTCTGCGTAAGGGTGAGTCAGCTCATATGGGTGGTGCTCCATGTGAAATAATGTTCCGAATTAATTTACCTGCAGGTGGGTTGCACGTGTGGGAAATTTATTTTGAATTGTACTAATTTGGTGATAGATTATGTATATCATTTTTATTTGATATATTTTTAATTAGTATGTTAAGTTATAGTATGTTAAGAATGTTCGTTAATATATATATATATATATGATATATATGGTATATATAATATAAATTTATATATATATATAAATAGATAATATATAGGGGTCATATATGGAAAACTAGTAGATATAAATAATAAAAATGGAATAATAAATATATAAAGTAATATAAGTAATTATATATTATATTATAATTATATAATATATATTATAAATAAGTATTATATATATAATATTAATATATATATTATATATAAATATATAATATTTTATAATAATATATATATATTAATAATATATATAATATTATTAATATATATAAGAATATATGATTAATAATTAATATAAAATTATGTATAAGTAAATAATAATATATATATATATATATAATATAATTATATAATAGATATATATATTATATATATAATAATAATTATATAATAAATATATATATGTATATATAACGAATAAGTATATATATTATATATATAATATAGTAATATATAATATATAATAATATAATAATATTATATATATATATTAATATTATATTATATAATATATATATATTTATATATAAAAATATCTATATATTTTAACTAAAAGTATATATATATACAAGGTAATTTCCTACTCGTATATATATAAATTAATAAATAGATTACATATATTACTTTATTAATGAATAGAGAAATAGATAAATAGATAGATGATCATATAAAAGAATATATAAAGAAGATATATAAGGATAAGAAGAAGATAGAAAGATAAGTGATATAAGTAAGTAAGAAAAGTTATAAGAAAAGTATATATATAAATAGAAATAAAGTATAACATAGCACAGAATAGATTCTAAAAAAATAATGAAAGTATAAAGTAAAGATAGAAGAATGTGACATAATGAATGTACAGAAGAAGAAGAAGACTAATAGAAGAAGATATATATAAGTTTAGAAGATAGATAGAAGTGAATACGTAAAGAAAGTAAGAAGAAGAAGATAAATAAGAAAGATAATAAGTAGAACAAAGTAGAGAGGATAAGAAGAAAGTAAGAAGAGTAGCAAGCATGAATAGATACAGTAAGTATTTAAAGAAGAAGAAGAGTAAGGTATAGAATATAGAAGTAGTAAATGAATAAGAAGAGAGATATAGCAAGAAGATGAAGAAGAAGAATCCGTTAGTAATAATCCATTAGCTCTCATCTCTATTCTCACTAATAAAATTGTATCTTCCTTATTTAGTATGTCATGCATTATTACTGGATCTTTCATTATCTCTCTCTCTTTATCTCTCTCTCTTCTCTATCTGTGCTTACATCTATTCTCATCTTCTCTCTCTCTTCAGCTTATTTTAATTCCCATAACCTCTAAAGTTACCTTTAAGCTTATTAGTTTAAGTGTTGTATATAACGTTACTTATGCTACTTATATTTAAAAGAGGAAAATACCTATTTTTGTCTGCTACAGCTCTCTTGATCTACCTCCGTGATAGCTTCTTCCTACTTGGTCTTCAGTTATGTTATCTAACCTCTACATTATCTATACCCGTGGATAATTAAGGGTCATATGATAGCTATACAATAAAATATCTATGATTGCTTCTCTCCCCTATGACTTGGCCCTACCATATTGTAGGGGATCCGAACCTTCGAGTTGGCTACGGCTACGTATATATATATAGTGGTGAGCGTTATATACTATTACCTCTGCACTATATTAGTGTGTCTATAATCATCTGGGCTACTGGATTGAATATAATTCCTATATATATATTCTAAAATTAAAACAAAATATTTTACCTGATACTATATATACTCAGCTCAATTTTAAAACTTCGATAGCTATCCACTCTCGATAAGATAATAAACAATAATCATAACATATAATATGAGGACACCCCTCGTACACGTTATCAGGTAGCTAGTGCTAATGTAAAATTACGCTTACAATAGAGGCCTAAATAATGGTTACGCCTCTTTTTTTCGGTATATATATCTAGGTTTCTTATATATACCTAATACCATTCGACTAAGGTTGTTCCATCAATTGTTATATATTCTGCTCATATACGACATAGTCTTTTAATATAAAGTTTAGCTAGCCGACGTCTCAATTAAATGTATCGTAAGACTCGTTATCAATTTATAAATATACTTAGTTGAGTTTCAATCATTTTCGAGACGTTTAAAAATATATAATTACCCGGTCTTAGCGTTTTTTATATGCTAGTGAACGTTATTCAAGATGATTTTACAATGATTATTTATATGCAATTTCCCTATAGTTACTATTATTGTCTCACGTAGATAGGTCTCAAAATTAGTACTTCCGGCCTTTTACAAAATAGTAGTCACGGTAACTCTTACTCAAAGTGTCCTTGGGAGGTTTTAAGATGTTCCGCTAAATGTGTTGCTGTGACGTTAAATAAAATATAGAATTGCCTATGTAGGATCAGTTTTAAATTGTCTCGTAGTACGTTTAAGAATTTCTCACAAGATGTTTATTAATCATATGTCATCTCGTAGTGTCTAAAAATATGTTTCGTTGTAAATACTATTAGACATTAACTGTCTTGTGATATATTATTCAAGTATGGCTCGCGTATGTTATCTTAAATTGTCCTCTTAGAGGACTGATTATCTCACAAAATGCTGCTTGAAGACTTCTCAAGATGCCAGTAAGGACGTCTCAAAATATATACTTCTGGTATATACGTATTTAAGATAACTCAAGAAAGACTTTCAAGATGTCCGGGATGTTCCATATTCTTTACCAAGACGTCTCCAAAATGTCCCGAAGACGGCTTTCATAGTGTCCTGGAGATGAAATATATTTCCATACAAAAATATCCCAAGAGGTCTTTTCAAATTTTTTCGGTGGGTAAAACCTCTCAAAATTTTCTCATATATAGTGATTTTATTTAAAATAGTACCGAGACATTTGAAAAGATTATCTACTGGTGAAGTCTAAAAATATAATATCTGATACGGTTTAAAATTGTCTATTTGTAGTAGTTATTTTATCATAAGATTCTAGTTGAGACGTTATACAAAATTTGTCCCAAAAGGTCATTATGAATGTCCCGATACTTTATGTATAGTATAATTTCGATATGTTACAGTAATTGTACTGATAATAGTTTTAAATCATGCCCCGGGACTATTTCTCTCAAAATATATCGTGATCATATAGGTTCATCTATAAGTATGTATATATACACAGAACATTTAAAACTGTTCTGTGACTATTATCAGACGTGATCACCTTATTACGTTATCAACAATGTATCCCGGAAGCGTAACCGTTGAAACCGCGCCCACCCCGGAACTTATTAAACATTTTGGTAAGTATTAATAATTATATCATCATATCTAATATTCAATAAAATATTTTCAAAAGTACATTAATTAAATTGCTAAATTTTATTACTTTCTTAAAATGATTGTACACTAGAATTGTGATATCTACAGGAAGAGTTTCAATAACGGTTTCTCAGTGAGGATATATATATATATTTATATATAATTATAAATACTGATACTACTTAGCCTACTTTATATAAAGATAGTATCCGGGTACATATCTCATAATGTGCCAGAGGACTTTCAATAATGTGATCCGAAACTTTTCAAATTTACTAATTCAGACGGTTCTAGTAATGTCACGGAGAATAATTCAATATATATATTCACGGTAGAGGTTATTAATAATGATCCCCTCGGGGCTATCAATAACTAAGTCCCTACTGTGTGAAAATTTTGGAATTTAATGTAACTGGACGTATTTAAATACTGAGTTCTACTCAAGATATAAATTTGAAACGTTCAGACTTATCAATAAAGTCTCTTATAAACACTCATACAAAATATCCAATGAACAGTATTTTAAAATAGCTCCAGTGAGAATAGTTATCATTATTGTATTCGCTAGAGTTGAATATAGTTACCTGTATGGTGGAAAGTTTAATACTCCAGGAAAATTATAAATAATATTGCCCAAGAACAGTATTTCTCATATGACTTCCGTAGATAAATATTTATCGAATTGTCTCAGGTAGTAATGATACTATATGTTAAGCCCATATGAACGTATATATTACTACAACATGTTCTTTGATATCTAAAAATTGTTGATCGAGATTTCACAGAATGTATAAAGTATGTTACAAGATGTTAATACTGTATTGTGTTATTCCAAACTGTCCCAGGACTTCCTTTTATTATTATTTAATTATTATTATTATATATATATATATATATAATTATGTTTTATGATTTTATTTATTATATAGTTTATATATTATTATAATTTTATTATATATATATTATAATATTAATTATATATATTATAATAATCTTAATATAAATATATTAAATAATTATAATATATATATATTCATATAATATATAATATTATTTATAATAGATATTAATATTTAATTAATATTAATTACTCCTTCTCACTGTAATAATCAACATGATAATATAATTATACCGTAGATAGTAATTAATACATAAATAATATCATATTGTCACTATGCCATCGACTACATCAATCCGAGTGAATGATAACAGTGAAATATATGATCATTTTCAGATTGCATATACTATCTGTGAAGCATTATATATATGAATACCATAATGGATTAGATAATATATAGGTAATTGTAATCATTAATTAATCATGTATATTCATAATCACATAATACATCTTACTATGAAAGTGTGAATAAATAGATATATCTCAAGAAATATATAAATCATAAATTTGTTGATTTTAGTAAATAATATAATTCTATATATTACTCGAGTTTAAAATGAGGAAACATACTATATCATGTGATAAATATTATTAATATAGTATATTTAAGGGAAATTGAGATAAGAAAAATAAAATGTGACTGAGTGTGTATTCTGATAGTTTAAATCTACGAAGACACACCAATAATCTCGTGTGATATATAAATATAATAGGTGGATATGATAATAAATATATTATTAAATTATTATTATTTATTTTATCTAATTGTGTACATTCTCTGATAATATTTTTAACTTCAGATAGTAATATAAGGTAATTCTTTTGTTTTTAAATTTATGTATTATTTATATTAATGTTAATTTATTTATTTATATTAAGTATTATATATATAATTATATTATTATTACTAGTAAATAATAATGAGTTCATCAGTGATAGATTATATGTGTTACTCTTCGGTTACTAGCAGATATAGTATAATGAGTGGTACTCTCGAGGGTGTATGTCGTAGTTTATACAACCAACGGTGATAATAGTACATATCTAGTCCACCTATAATATGTAGCATCACCATCAGTCCCTACTATTAGAGTCTGCCTCAACAGTTAGTGAGTATATAACTTACGTGTTTTCAGCTGTATTATTACTCTATCTCAATGCTGCTAAGGAAAACTTTAGGCCCCCTAAATAACTATTTAGTATTATATATAGTATTCTCAATTTAGTATAAATATCTACAAGCTGACCTGTGCCATATAAGATTAATTAGTACGAACCAGTTATGTAAATAGATATTATTTATTAATAACATTGCAATATAATGACACATACGTCAGATATTAATGGAGGTAAATAACTAAAATAACTAAATAATTTAATAGATTAATAGAGTAGGTAGGTGGAATGATTAGCACTCGGTAAGTAACGTAATCTTTTATATATCGAATAAGTCAGGTTAGATAGCCCTATCTTAGACTATCTCAACCCTATATACCCTCCTCTACCCTCTCCTTCATTCCTCTACACTTATACCTGGATAAACTCCGCTACTAATACAGGCTGACTCACACTAGCGCTCTATCAATAAAATGAATTTAGGTATATAAATTCAAATATATGTCTATTCTCTAGTATAGATATATACCAGGTTGCAGTAATAGGTAAGATGTAATATTATCAACCAAGCCTAAATACAGAATTCGTATAAATACTGGTAAGTATATGATAGGGAACGCGGACCCCACGTATATGATACTGTAGCACTGAAGTCATTAGCAAAATAAATTAAGAAAACGTACCAGATAATCTATCAGACTCACAAGAAACCATTATCTAGCTAGGTAGCAATGATAAAAAATGCTAGGTGATAGTGAGATACGTACATAGGTAGGGTGATTTTGCCTACCTATGGGTATTTACAGCTATTATAGAAGATGCTATAATAGTACCCTTATACTCAAGAAGTTCTATTGAACAGTAATATAACTTGTAATATTAAAAATAAACTCCCAAATACTATAGATACACAGTATAAGTATATCGTCTTGTGAAACTATATAGATAACTGAGTATGATAGTAGCATATAATTAGTGACACTCATATATAGAGACAATCTAGATATTTATAATATGTATATAATGAGGATGGGGTGCTCCAATCATAAAAACTATTAAATGCTCATGTATTTAGAAATACATAATACATATAATGTGTCTACATTAAACGGTTACTTATTAAAATAAACATAATATTAACTCTATATTAAAAAGAGCTTTATAACCTAAACGTATAGGTAATCTATAGGAAATAATTAATTACATATCTAGCATGTTTTTACAATATAATGGCACATATACTTATATATTAAACTATCTAGCCTCCATGATTCTGCTAATTTAATAATTTAAGCCTAATGAAGAGTTGAATTGTAATATCTCAATAATGCAAATATCCCATAAATAGTGCTATATAACGTAATAAATAATAAAGTAGTCAATAAATATCTGGAATTATATTTAGAAACTTAAAACATGCACTTTTAGAATATATTAACAACTTCCTTTTCACTCAATATCAGCAAACCTGGAAAAAATTAAAATAAATAAGTAAATAAATGAACAAATAAATAAAGCGTTTATGGAGGGTATAGTCCCGTAGGGATTGTTAGGTAGAGCAGTATATTATTATTATTATTATTATTATTCTTATTATTATTACTTATATTATATTATTATTCATTAAATTATTATTATATTATTATTATTATATTATTAATTTTATTATTTATTATTATTATTATTATTATTATTATTATTATTATTATTATTATTATTCTTATTATTTATTATTATTTTATTATATTCATTATTACTTTTATTATTATATTTATTATTATAATTTTCGATTATATATATTATTATATTATTATTATTATTATTATATTATTATTTATTATTATTATTATTATTCATTATTATTATTATTCATTATTATTATTATTATTATTATTATTATATTATTCATATTATTGAAATATAAATACATTATTATTATTATAGTATTATTATTTGTTATTATATATTATTTTCATTTTTATTATTAATATTATTATAATTATTATTATATTTTTTTATTATATTATTATAAATATTCATTATTATTATTATTATTATCTAATTATTATTATTATTATAAAAAAAAAAAAAAAAAAAAAAAAAAAATGACTCATATCTTAAATTTGGTAACTAAATTCTCTTTAAATTGTAAAAATTACAGATACATAAATAAATACAGGATATATCTTGTTTCCTGATTTCCGCCCGCCAAATCCCCTTAGTTTAAACTTTACAATCTAGTTCCAATATTCTTCCTTCCATTTTATGACCCCTTATTTTTGTACCGATCAGGTTTTATTTTAAGTTATGCCTTTACGTTTTTCATTAACGCTCATGCTCTCTCATCTTCTCTACTCTCTCTCTCTCTCTCTCTCTCTCATCTCTCTCTCTCTCTTCTCTCCCTCTCTCTCTCCCTCTCTTCTCTCTCTCTTTCTCTCTCTCTTGCTCTCTCTCTATATCTCCCATCTCTCTAACGTTCTCTTATCTCCTCTTCTTGATTAATCTATCTCTCTTCTCTACTCTCTCTGCCTCTCTCTCTCTCTCTCTCTCTCTCTCTCTCTCTCTTCGCTCTCTCTTCTCTTTCTCTTTCTCTCTCTCTTCTCTCTCTCTATCTCCCTCTCTCTTCTCTCATCTATCTCCCTCTCTCTTATTATTATCTCTCTCTTCTCTACTCTCTCTCTCTCTCCTTCTCTCTCTCTCTCTCATCTCTCTCTCTCTCTCGTCTCGTCATGCTCTCTCTACTCTCTCTCTCTCTCTCTCCCTCTCTCTTCTCTCTCTCTTTCCTCTCTCCTTTCTCTCTTCTCTATCTCCCTATCTCTCTTCTCTCTTCTTTTCTCTCTCTCTCTTATTATTATCCCTCTCTTCTCTACTCTCTTCTCTCTCTCTCTCTCTCTCTCTCTCTTCTTCTCTCTCTCTCTCTACTCTCTCTCTCTCTCTCTCTCTCCTCTACTCTCGCTCTCTCTTTCTCTCTCTCTGTCTCTCTTCTCTCTCTCCCCTCTCTCTTCTCTCTCTAACTCCCTCTCTTACTATTATCTCTCTTCTCTACTCTCTCTCCACTCTCTCTCATCTCTCTCTCTCTTCTTCTCTCTCTCTTCTCTCTCTCTCTCTCTCTATTTCTCTCATCTCTCTCCTCTCTTCTCTCTCTCTCTCTCTCTCTCTCTCTCTCTCTCTTCTCTCTCTCTCTCTCTCTCTCTCTCTTCTCTCTTCTCCCTCTCTCTCTCTTTTCTCTCTCTTATCTCCCTCTCTCTTATTTTATCTCTCTCTCTCTCTCTCTCTCTCGTTCTATTCATATCTCTCTCTTTATTTTGCTAGTTTTTTATCTATCTGTCTATCTATCTTCTCTATCTCTCTCTATTCTCATCTACTTCTTATCTATTCTCTTCTTCTATCTCTCTCTCTCTTTTTTTTGTCTCTCTCTCTTTTTTCTCCCTCTCTCTCTCGTAATCTCTCTCTCTCTTTCTCTCTTTCTCTCTTTCTCTCTCTCTCTCTCTCTCTCTCTCCTCTCTCTACTCTCTCTATACTCTTCTCTCTACTTCTCATCCCAATCCTATACCCACTCATCTCTAAACTCTCTCTCTCATCCTCTATACTCACTACTGCTCTCGACTCTCTCTATCATCTCCTATCTCTATCTCCCTATCTCTCCCTCTTCATCCTCTTCAGTATACCTTTGTTTATATATCTATCTCTTCTCTCTCTCTCTCTCTCTCTCTCTCTACTCTCTTTCTCTCTCTCTACCTCTCTCTCTCTATACTACTCTCTCATCTCTCTCACTACTTCTCCTCTATGCTCTCTCTCTCACAGTATCCCTCTCCACATTTTACTATAAACTTACTCGTATTAATTAGTATTCAGACGAGTTTTGTCTTGCACTTTATTGCGACAGTCATTATAACTCCATGTTGGCTCCCCTCGGATACTACTGCTATACATACAATATGAGGTGATAACCCCACTGTATATATATTATATCTATATTCTATATTGTATAAAATAATTAATTAAATACAATATATATATTCTCAAAAATTGCATATATCAATAGAATAATTAATAAACAAAACAAAACACTTAAAAAAATACATAAATATACTTTTCTATTTTTATCTATATAACATGTATTAAGCAATTACTTTTGCATATATCTTTCAGACTATAGAATCTAACTTTAACAGTCGTGTAGGTAAATACAACTATTTATGCTCTTTATCATTATATTTTTAGAACTAAATATATATTCTCCATTAGTAACTACCAAATTAACTATATTCTTTCCTTAATACGTGCAATACTTCTCTCAATATTCTATCAAATTACATAACTTAATAGCATATTGTACTTTTAATCTCACTCATACCCGTCTGCTCTCCGCTAATTATTTTCTCATAGTCGGACGATAAAATATGAACAATATTTTACGTACACATAATATCTAATACAATTTAGAAGAATAATCCTCTTCATTATATTTACTCCAACTGAGTACAGATGGTTTGTATAAAAGCCGTAGTAGATGTACTCACTCTCATTAATATTTATTTATGTATCAATCAATAAGAAAGCCATCTCAAAACTACTCAATGAGAAGTAACCTATCTACCTGCTATTATCAATCCTATTATGATGTTGAATATTCCTATGTTATTGTCCTTACTGAGACTCTATTCTAAAAAAAATTCATATATATATACAAATAATGACCTATATCCCTATCAGGTTTATTGATATATCCATGGTTAC
>JABUQX010081028.1:2500-20154 GCA_015478945.1 Trachelipus rathkii | reverse complement strand
CATTTACGTAATTGTATGTCTTCGCTCTGTATTAAAAGCCTCTCTTGTTATGAATCTTTTTAATAAAATGGCGAATATAGATTGTTCTGTATTCCTGAATCTGCATGCTAGAAAATTTACAGTGTAAAAGCTCGCCTGAAGCCTTTCAGCTTTTATGTGTTGAAGTAACAAAAATATATTTGATGTTTTTTACTACTAAGATTTATCTTTAAACACTTAATTTAATTTTATTATATAGCCAACGAGAGTAATTTTGCAAATAGTTCTTACGGTCCCATTTCATATTTGGTAAGTTTTAACGTTTATTATATATAATCATACTATCATATATTTGGTTAAGAAAATAAGGTTTGAATTTTTTTTTTAGTATAAATATTATATATTAATTTGTAGCTACGTACAAGTTTTAGTCGGTAATTATAGAGAATAATGTACACCAAATATATAATTATTATAATATATATATATATTATAATTTTTTAAAAAAGTAAAATAGAATATATAAAAATTTCTAATATTTATTTCCACTGAATATATTAAAAATATCAAAATAATAAATAAAACTTATGAAATAATATATGAAAATATATATAAATATAAATACTGAAAGAAAATATTTTCATTCGTTATTTCCTAATAACAAATATATCTCATTGTAAAAACCTGAAGTTTTAAAAGTTTGAATATTTTATAACTTTATGGCTCGTAATAATTTAAATGAAAATCACTTTTTGTTTTTGCTCATTAAAGATAACTTATTTTATTGTTATTGAATTCGAAAATTAACTTTAAATTTTATGACCATTTGTTTAAGTAACTAATTTACTTTTAAAAGAAAACATTTCTGCAAACGTTAGCAAAATGTAAATTTATACATTAAATGGAAGGAGCTTATAATTACTATTTCTTTATATATATTTTTGTTTAATATTATATGAGATATGTTTATATATATATATATAGTGTTTTATATAGATGAATATAGGTGATGGTATTATATCTATTAGTAGGTATATGTATATAGTAGGTATCAATATATATATATATATATAAAGTATTCCCTCACTTCAACAGAATTGCAGTAGGGGTGCGGTACATACACGGAATAAAATATAGTAAAAGAGCATGACGTAAGTCGAGAGGAAAGCCGTCCACACCATCCCCTCATACCCTTAAGTGTGAGCCAGTCTCTGTCAAAAATATATTCTAGAACTTCACAACATCGCGACAGACCCCCCAGTGGGCTATCTCGTTAATGAAAGGTTCATCTACTGGACCAGACTTACAACCATACCCACTCGCAAAACTCCGCCATTCACTCCTATTATGAACCTTTCTTCTAAACCATATTAAACTCACGTTCTCATCAAGGTTTGACGAGACTGCCACGGACCCTCCCTGTGGTATCTCGTCAATGCAAATATTCATCCCCTGGACCAAACCCACAACCATATCCCCTCACAAAATCCCGCCATCCACTCCTATTATGCACCTTTCATCTAGACCAAGCCAAACTCCCATTCTTTTCCTTCAGACACTTCTTTTCTAACTCAATCCACTTTTTCTTCGGTCCCACAGCCGGTCGATTCCCAGCACTCTCACCACTATACATCCTCTTGACCAACCGACTATCATCCATACTTCCCATCAGAGGTGTGGCGAATTGTGATTTTTTACTATCCGCGGATAATCAAAATCACTCCTTGGATTGCGGATGCTGATCGCAGCGTTTTAGCCACAGTACTGATGAATAATATATATATACTATAATACTATATAAATTATATATATATCTATATATATATACTCTATATACCACTTAATACTATATTATAACATACTATATCGTCATTAACTACTAATCATATATATATAACCACCATACTACTATATATATATATAGAGAGAGCGATGGAGAGAGAGAGAGAGAGAGAGAGAGAGAGAGTAGACTTGGACACCAAAACCTCATTTACACCCCCCACCAAACCTCCGTTCCTCGAACCTCCACCCGCATTTGGAAAAACTGTGCTTATAATAGTTAATACGAGTATTAAAAAAATTCCTCAAGCTATGCTTCAAAACAAAAAGCTTCTGAGGCCCTTTCAGGGGGGAATTTGCTTCGCTTTCCGTCGTAATGGAGACCCCTGCAGTCCAGTGAAAAATCTCACTAGCGGACACCTGTTGAAGGGCATTGCTACAGTATTCCAGTGGCGAGTTCTGCAAGATTATTGGAAAAGCTTTTACAACTAATTATCAAGCCGCCAACCCGATTAATTTTTTATCTTGATTCCAAGCGTTCTCGCGCCTTTTTGATATTCCTTCGATCAATGATAGTGGGTCTTGTCTGTCCCGGCACCTCCCGAAGAGACTTTTCATGGTCTGCTAGAAGCCAAACCAGATTTTCAGGATTACAACAATGACTCTTCACTAGCATCGATCTGTATTTGTGTTGCTGTTTCTCTTGATCTATTTTACTGGTTTTGCGGTGGCTGAATGCTTTTCTGGCCCTTTAGCAGCATTTCGGCACATAGGCATCCTAAATCTCAAATTTGAACCCTCTATGAGACACCGAGATGGTTCAAGAAAATGGTTTTGTACTAGAATCCAGAAAATTTGTATTGCACATTTGCGTCATCGTTTTGCCAGAGTTGAAATCTACTTCATCCTATCGTCCAGCTATGGTGTTTGTCATCTCTCTGGAAAGTCCTTTACTTTTAGATAGCCAGTTTTAGGGCTGGTTAATATTATTATATAGATAAAATATATATATTATATATATATATAATATATATATATATCCCCAGCCCACCACCCAACACCACGCGCACCAACACCCCCCCCGCACTACACCATCCCCCCACCATCAGCCCCGCACACCCATCGCACTCACCCGCCAATCCCACTTCCACGACCTCCGTCCGTCTAAACCCGCCAATCCACATCCCGCACTCACAACCACCACTCAACACCCGAAGCAGACCTTACCCCCACACCATCATTCCACCCACCGAACACGGCCATCCACACCCCTACCCACAGCCGCCTTGACACCCACCAACCCCACCCAGTAAGCCCACCACACGGCCTCTCCATAAAACACCATCAACCCCACCCCACACCCGCCCCTGACAATCCCCACACCTCACACCGCCCCAATCACTCCAGCCCAGCCGACACACAACCCAACACGCACAGCCCCGTTGACCAAACAGCAACCGCACACGCGCCACCACCCTCAACACAAGCCACCCTTATATATACTATATAGCATATATATATTATATATATTAATATTCATCATATATATTATACTTTACTATATGATGGACGATATTAATAAGTTGGTTGACTACCGTTAATACTTAGCGTGTAGGTTTAATTTGTGTTAAGTTTGGGTTAGTGTTTAGGTTAAGTCGCTAGGTTAGGTTAGGTTAGGTTAGTTTAGTTAGGTTAGTCTTAATCCCTGATTTACCCTAAAATTATTAATAATAACGATACATTCAATTATTGTTTTGCCCTCTTGAGGTCAAACCACTTAATTAAATTAAGCCAATATATATATATATATATATAAATACTACTATATATATATAATATATATATATACTATATATATATATATCATATATATATATAGCTACTATACTATACATATTATATAATATAGTATTATACTATATATATTTATGATATAATAGTCAATCCCAGTTCTATTAAAATAGTTTCTTCAATTGAATAGAAAAAGCACAATACTATGGCCGCCTTCCCCCCACATATTAAACTTTTATTTCCGAAATTACACGCTTTTCGGAAATTGTCAATTGGCCACATCAGGTTTTGAAAACACTAAAAATAAAACAAAAATAATTTTAAGTACACAAATTCATAAAAAAAATTAAGTGAATTAGATTATTAAATATTAATATAATATTACATATATAGCTATCTCAGTATACACTAGACATTAGCGCTATTGATCACAGTCAAAGGTTTTAATATTACAAAATTGATCAATTATTAGAAAAAACGAACAAAAAACGTCGCCCTCCGTCCCGGTAAACAAACATAAGATCGCTACACATCAAACAAAACAATACAATGATTCGAAATTTTTGCACTTACATTAATGATGATACTACTAATTATAAAATGGAATATAAACAAAACAGGCATTTGAAAGTTGACAAAACGCACCAGACAAGTCTCAGACACTTCAAGTTTTCTTATTATTGAATGACAACAGACGATGAACTTGTGTTGACTGTTTCCAAGTTAAAGTAGCTGTAGTTTAAATGGCCTGAATCACATAAGAGAGGGTTTAATGTTGTGAATGTACAAAGTTTCTAAAATATGTAGGTTGGTTGTCGAATTTGTTTGGGTTAAAATTATACATCTCTGTAGTGTAGGTGATGTTGCTGACGTATGTGAGTTGATCGTCTAATAAGCTGAATGGAAGGAAATGCAACCAAGTTTGTTACGGGTTAGGAAATTGCTCTGTGCTCCGTCTATCCTCCACGTGGTGAATGACGGAGGTACTGCCCATATAGATAGCATTTACAGCTGATCCACAAGTAAATTTATAAAATAAATCGAGGACGAAGAGCTTCAAGGACATGGTCCTAATGGTGCAAAACGAAGGAGATCGTGTGGATGAGTTGTGACAACTTAATACTATACATTCAATTGGTTGGAACAATAGTCTTGTGTAACGAGGAGGATGAAATTCTTATACGAAGTATTCGTGAAAATGTGTTTTCATAAAAAGCTAGGTAATTTTATATACAAACTGCATTTTTCTACTTTAGAGGTTTGGTGTGGAACGCGAGTTCAGAAAATCCTTTATGTACTTATGGACTAATGAAAGCGGTACTCCGACCCCAGGTAACAATCTTATTTTTAAAAAAATTTAAGAAAAATTAAATTTTCATTGCAAACGTAAATTAGAACTAAGGTGATAGGCCCTATATACTAAAGTTTAATACTGTTACACTGAGTATAGTAGAGGTGGGGTGTGACTAAAAAGAATTTCAAAGCCCTGACCCGAAAAATTTTTTACGATAAACATTTAGGGTAAACATTTTACATTCTGTTTCTTAATTTACAATATCTAAAAATGGAATTGGTGCCGTCAAACTTCTTCTTCCTTTGTAGAAGCTTATATTTATTCAGTGTCTGATTAAATAATCTCAAAGAAAGGGAAGCCCAACTTCATTTCTGTTTAAAAAAGTAGAAAGTATCGTCCATGAATCTGTTCTCTAATTGAAACAGGTCACAAAAGGAGGTGGTGACAATTCTGTAGCATATTCTTTTCATAGTGACCTTAGTATGAATTGGCAAGGCTGGGCACCTGAGTGGAGAACCATAGCTAAGGAATCAGTTTGTTGGTATGTTTGTTGTTATTAATTAAAAAGAAATAAGTATCTTGGGTGGCTTAAATCAGTTAAGTTTTAAATTATCAGACCTGGTGAAAGCCATGAAATTCGATACTTTAAATGAAAATATTATCCAATAGAAACACGTTCTACATTGCATCATCCTCAGGGGATATGCCTATACAAAGATCCACATCAAAACTATGTCATAAAAAAACTATTCCAAGATTAAATCGCCTGTAAAGCCAGTTTTTGAAGCTGTAGGAAATTTTTTCATTATGTAGATCATGTAGGCAAAGGGGGTTCAGAAGGGGTACTACGGCGAATTTTGCTAATTTATAGTTATGAGTATTAAAGCAGCCAGGATGGGGGCGGATGGGGATATTAACTTTATGTATCTTGGGGAGACCATATAAAATACCTGGGGAAGAGCCATGAGAGTATATATCATTAAATAATGTTTTATCAATCTTATTAATTTTCAATAATTTACGTAAAAAACGGTTAATCTTTTCTTCCAAGTTAAGTGACAGAATCAATGGGTCTTTATTCAGAATTGGGGTGAATTTGGTTGTGTCGGAAATGATATCAAGAATTTTACTAATATAGTCAGCTTTATCTAAGAGGACGACACCTAAACCTTTATCTGGTTTGCAAATAATTGTTGAATGATCATTCTTAATTGATTTTAATGTAATTATATCTGACTTTGAAACTAAGTACGAAAAAATTTTTGAAGGGTTAAATTTAAAATAAAATTTCTGGGCCAAAAGTTTCATCTTAAGGGTAACTGTGATAAAATCGGAATTATAAGGTTCATGATTCCTTAGAATACAAATCAATCTTTCAAAAGCACTAAAATATTTATAAAAATTAATGTGATAAACAGGTAAACAAAAAACTGCCCAATCCTAAAAGTTTTATTTTATTAGTTGTTAAGACTTTAAATGAAAAATTAAATATATATTTATCGGAGTTTGAAGAGAGATCACTTTTATGTATATTCAGAGCTTTTAACTTATTTTCATGACGGGTTCTACAATGTTTCAGACGGTCACTCACACGTTTAGAAATCTTATTGGTAATAAACATAAAGTCTAAAAAGGTTAAATTTGCCTTCAACTCATCATGGTTAACTTTAAATTGTCGGTCTATTTTCTTTATTTCTTTGTTCTTAAAAGATATTTCATTGTTCAACAACTTAAACTGAAAACCCTTATAAATATTACTATTGTATAGACGTTTAGAAAAAAGTTTAAATTTAATAAAACCTGGAATTACACTGTATGCTTTACAGGTATTTAGGAAAGCGACGTCCAGTTTCCTCTTCTGAAGTTTAAATGTGAGGCCCTCGTAACATCTAATAGTTTTAAGCGTTGCTTGGCCATACTTGCGATAAATACAATCAATCCAGTTTCTATGGGATGGGAATTTCAATTTGAATAGGAAAAGCAATACTAGGGCCTTCCACATATTAAACTTTATTCGAAATTACAACGTTTCGGAAATGTCAATTTCCATCATCAGGTGAAAACACTATAAAATAAAACAAAAATAATTTTAAGTACACAAAATTCTATAAAAATTTAAGTGATTAGTTATTTAAATATAATATAATATACATATATAGTACAGTATACACTAGAATAACTCTGTGATCAAAATCAAAGGTTTAAATATTACAAAAATTGATCATAATTAGAAAAACAAAACGAAACGTCGCTCTCCGTCGGTAAACAAGCAAAGATTACACATCAAACAAAAACAAATAAATGATTCGAAATTCTATATTAATGGGCAACTAAATTAAAATGGAATATTAAAGTATTAACAGCACCAGAAAAATTCTCAAAACTCACCAGACAAGTCTCAGACATCTTCAAGTTTCTTATTATTGAATGTAAACAGACATGAACTGTGTTGACTGTTTCCGAGTTAAAGTAGCTGTAGTTTAAATGGGCCGGAATCACTATTAAGAGAGGGTTTAATGTTGTGAATGTACAAAGTTTCCAAAATATGTAGGTTGGTTGTCGAATTTGTTTGGGTTAATATATTAAAATTATTGTAGTTAAAGGTGTGGTCTTGAGTATGTGAGTGATCTCTAATAGCTGAATGGGAAGGGGAATTCAACCAAGTTTTGGTACGGGTAGAAATGCCTCTGTGCTCGTCTATCCTCACGTGGTATTGACGGGAGGTACTGCCAATATAGATAGCATTACAGCTATCACAAGTAAATTTATAAATAATTGAGGATCGAAGAGCTTCAGGGACATGGTCCTTATGGTTGCAAAACGAAGAGATCGTGGATGAGGTTGTGAAAACTAAATTAACATTCAATTGGGGAAAATAGCTTTGTAAGAGGGAGGATAATTCTTTACGAAGTTTCGTGAAAATGTGTTCATAAAAAGGTAATTTTATATACAAACTGCATTTTAAAGCCGAATACGTTAGAGGTTTGGGTGTGGAACGCGAGTTCAGAAAATCCTTTATGTACTTATGGACTAATGAAGCGGGGTAACAATTATTTTTAAAAAAATTTAAGAGAAAATTAAATTCTTCATGCATGAGACGGTAATAGAACTAAGGTGATAGGCCCTATATACTAAAGTTTTAATACTGTTACATTTATATATAAGTGGGGTGTGACTAAAAAAATTTAAACCCTGACCCGAAAAAGTTTTTTTACGATAAACATTTATGGTAAAATTTACATCTGTTTTCTTAATTAACATATCTAAAAATGGAATGGTGCCGTCAACTTCTTCTTCCTTTGTAAAGTTAATATTATTCAGTTGTGTATTTAAATAATCAAAGAAAGGGAGTACTTCATTTCTGTTTGAAAAAAGTAGAAAGGTATCGTCCATGAATCTTTTATAATGAACAGGTCTAAAAGAGGGTGGACAATTCTGTAGCCAGATCTTTTCATAGTGACTTAGGTATGAATTGGCAAGGGTGGCACTGAGTGGAGAACCCATAGCTAAGGAATCAGTTTGTTGGTATAATTTGTTATTAAAAAAGAAATAAGTATCTTGGGTGAATAAATTCAGTAAAGTTTTAAATTCAGACCTGGTGAAGCCATGAAATTCGTTATTTAAATGAAAAATATCTTCCAATAGAAAGTCAATTGCATCTCTTATGGGGATATTTGTATACAAAGATTCCACATCAAAACTTGTCATAAAAAAACTATTCAAATTAATGCCTAAAAGCCAGTTTTTGAAGCTGTAGGAATTTTTTATTATGTAATCATTAGTGGCAAAGGGGGTCAGAAGGGGTACTAGGAATTTTGCTAATTTATAGTTATGAGTATTAAAGGCAGCCAGGATGGGGCGGATGGGGATATTAACTTTATGTATCTTGGGGAGACCATATAAAATACCTGGGGAAGAGCCATGAGAGTATATATCATTAAATAATGTTTTATCAATCTTATTAATTTTCAATAATTTACGTAAAAAACGGTTAATTTTTTCTTCCAAGTTAAGTGACAGAATCAATGGGTCTTTATTCAGAATTGGGGTGAATTTGGTTGTGTCGGAAATGATATCAAGAATTTTACTAATATAGTCAGCTTTATCTAAGAGGACGACACCTAAACCTTTATCTGGTTTGCAAATAATTGTTCAATGATCACAGAAGAATTTGAAACTAATTATATCTGACTTTGAAACTAAGTACGAAAAAATTTTTGAAGGGTTAAATTTAAAATAAAATTTCTGGGCCAAAAGTTTCATCTTAAGGGTAACTGTGATAAAATCGGAATTATAAGGTTCATGATTCCTTAGAATACAAATCAATCTTTCAAAAGCACTAAAATATTTATAGAAATTAATGCGATAAATAGGTAAACAAAAATTCAGGCCTAATCCTAAAAGTCTTCTTTCATTAGTTGTTAAGACTTTCGATGAAAAATTAAATATATATTTATCGGAGTTTGAAGAGAGATCACTTTTATGTATATTCAGAGCTTTTAACTTATTTTCATGACGGGTTCTACAATGTTTCAGACGGTCACTCACACGTTTAGAAATCTTATTGGTAATAAACATAAAGTCTAAAAAGGTTAAATTTGCCTTCAACTCATCATGGTTAACTTTAAATTGTCGGTCTATTTTCTTAATTTCTTTGTTCTTAAAAGATATTTCATTGTTCAACAACTTAAACTGAAAACCCTTATAAATATTACTATTGTATAGACGTTTAGAAAAAAGTTTAAATTTAATAAAACCTGGAATTACACTGTATGCTTTACAGGTATTTAGGAAAGCGACGTCCAGTTTCCTCTTCTGAAGTTTAAATGTGAGGCCCTCGTAACATCTAATAGTTTTAAGCGTTGCTTGGCCATACTTGCGATAAATACAATCAATCCAGTTTCTATGGGATGGGAATTTCAATTTGAATAGGAAAAGCAATACTAGGGCCTTCCACATATTAAACTTTATTCGAAATTACAACGTTTCGGAAATACTTATTTTCATGACGGGTACTCAAGACCACACCTTTAACTACAATAATTTTAATATATTAACCCAAACAAATTCGACAACCAACCTACATATTTTAGAAACTTTGTACATTCACAACATTAAACCCTCTCTTAATAGTGATTCCGGCCCATTTAAACTACAGCTACTTTAACTCGGAAACAGTCAACACAGTTCATGTCTGTTTACATTCAATAATAAGAAACTTGAAGATGTCTGAGACTTGTCTGGTGAGTTTTGAGAATTTTTCTGGTGCTGTTAATACTTTAATATTCCATTTTAATTTAGTTGCCCATTAATATAGAATTTCGAATCATTTATTTGTTTTTGTTTGATGTGTAATCTTTGTTTGTTTACCGACGGAGGGCGACGTTTTGTTTTGTTTTTCTAATTATGATCAATTTTTGTAATATTTAAACCTTTGATTTTGATCACAGAGTTATTCTAGTGTATACTGTACTATATATGTATATTATATTATATTTAAATAACTAATCACTTAAATTTTTATAGAATTTTGTGTACTTAAAATTATTTTTGTTTTATTTTATAGTGTTTTCACCTGATGATGGAAATTGCCATTTCCGAAACGTTGTAATTTCGAATAAAGTTTAATATGTGGAAGGCCCTAGTATTGCTTTTCCTATTCAAATTGAAATTCCCATCCCATAGAAACTGGATTGACTGTATTTATCGCAAGTATGGCCAAGCAACGCTTAAAACTATTAGATGTTACGAGGGCCTCACATTTAAACTTCAGAAGAGGAAACTGGACGTCGCTTTCCTAAATACCTTACTACCATTACAACTATTACTTACAATTAGAGAACAATTTAAACTTTTTTCTAAACGTCTATACAATTAGTTAATATTATATTAAGGTTTCAGTTTAGTTGTCCTTGAACAATGAAATATTCTCTTAAGAACAAGAGAATAAGAAGACTGTAGAGAGAGTTCGAAGTTAACCATGATGAGTTGAAGGCAAATTTAACCTTTTTAGACTTTGATTTATTACCAATAACGATTTCTTAAAACGTGGTGAGTGACCGTCTTGAAAACATTGTAGAAAACCCGTCGATGACATAAGTTAACAAGCTCGATAACATGAAAAGTGATCTTCTCTTTCAAACTCCGATAAATATATATTTAATTTTGCATCGAAATCTAAAACATTTAGGTAAATTAAAACTGAAAACTTTTAGGATTAGCTCTGAATTTTGTCATACCTATTATCGCAGTTAATTTCTATAAATATTTTAGTGCTTTTGAAAATTGATTGTATTCATAAGGAAATCATGAACCCTGTATAATTCCGATTTTATCCACAGTTACCCTTAAAAGATTTGAACTTTTGGCCCCAGAAATTTTATTTAATTTAACCTCTCAAAAATTTTTGCGTTACTTATGTTTCAAAGCAGATAAATCTACATTAAAATCAATTAAGAATGATTCATTCAACAATTATTTTTGCAAACCAAGATAAAGGTTTAGTGTCGTGTCCTCTTAGATAAAGCTGACTATATTAGTAAAATTCTTGATTTCATTTCCGACACAACCAAATTCACCCCAATTCTGAATAAAGACCCATTTATTCTGTCACTTAACTTTTGGAAGAAAAAATTAACCGTTTTTACGTAAATTATTGAAATTAATAAGATTTGAATAAAATTTAAATATTAATGATATATACTCTCAGGGCTCTTCCCCAGGTATTTTATATGGTCTCCCCAAGATACATAAGGTTAATATCCCCATCCGCCCCATCCTGGCTGCCTTTACATTACTCGATTAACTAGAAATTAGCAACATTCCTAGTACCCCTTCTGACCCCTTTTGCCACTAATGATTACATAACTAAAATAATTCCTACACGCTGTCAAAACTGCCTTTTAGGCATTAATTTGAATAGTTTTTATGACAAGTTTTGATGTGGAAGATCGATTGTATACAGAATATTCCCCATAAGAGAATTTGATCCTAAACTTGAAAAGATATTTTTTCATTTAGAAGTAACGAATTTCATGCTTCACCAGGTCTGAAATTTTAAAACTTACTGGAAATTTAGCCACCAAGATACTCTAATTTCTTTTTTAATACACAGTATACCAACAAACTGATTTCCTTAGCTATGGGTTCTCCACCCAGTACCACCATCGCAATTCATACCTAAGTCACTATGAAAAGATCTGGCGTACAGCAATGCCCACCCTCTTTATAACCTGCTTCGTTATAAAAAAGATTCGATGGAACAACCTTTCTAACTTTTTTACAACAGAAATAAGTACTCCCTTCCTTTGATTATTTTAAAACACAACTGAATATATTAAACTTACAAAGGAGAAGAAGTTGACGGCACCATTCCATTTTTAGAATTATGTTAATAAGAAAAACAGATGTAGAGTTACCATAAATGTTTATCGCTAGAATAAAAACTTTTTCGGTGTCCGGGTTTAAATTTTCTTTATGGTCACACGCCCACCTTATAATTATAAGTGTAACAGTATTAAAACCTTTAGTATATAGGTCCTATCACCTTAGTTCTAATAACCGTCTCAGCATGAAGAATTTAATTTTCTCTTAAATTTCTTTTAAAAATAACTTGTTTACCCCGCTGTCATAGTCCATGTACATAAAGGTATTTTCTGCAACGTCGCGTTCCACACCCAACACCTCTAACGAATTCGGCTTTAAAATGCAGTTTGTATATAATATCGACCTTTTAGGAACACATTTTCACGAAACTTCCTAAAGAATTATCCTCCCTCTTACAAAGCTATTTTCCCAATTGGAATGTTATTTAGGTTTCACAACCCATCCACGAGGTCTGAACCGTTCTGCGACCATAAGGACATGTCCCTTAAGCTCTTCGATCCTCAATGATTTATGACTTGCTCTGCGTGATAGCTGTAAATGCTATCTATATGGCGTACCTCCGTCTAACCTACCACGTGAGGATAGACGAGCACAGAGGCACTTCTACTCGTACCAAAACTTGGTTGAATTCCTCTTCCCATTCAGCTATTAGAAAGACTCACTCACATACTCAGACCACACCTTAACTACAATAATTTTTAATATATTAACCCAAACAAATTCGACAACCAACCTACATATTTTAGAAACTTTGTACATTCACAACATTAAACCCTCTCTTAATAGTGATTCCGGCCCATTTAAACTACAGCTACTTTAACTCGGAAACAGTCAACACAGTTCATGTCTGTTTACATTCAATAATAAGAAACTTGAAGATGTCTGAGACTTGTCTGGTGAGTTTTGAGAATTTTTCTGGTGCTGTTAATACTTTAATATTCCATTTTAATTTAGTTGCCCGATTAATATAGAATTCGAATCCCATTATTTGTTTTTTGTTTGATGTGTAATCTTTGTTTGTTTACCGACGGGGGGCGACGTTTTGTTTTGTTTTGTCTAATTATGAGCAATTTTCTGTAATATTAAACCTCCTTGATTTGATCCAAGAGTTTTCTAGGATACTGTACATATATGTATATGTACATATTATATTTAAATAACTAATCTAAATTTTTATAGAATTTTGTGTACTTAAGATATATTTTTTGTTTTATTATATAGTGTTTTCCACCTGATGATGGAAATTGACATTTCCGAAACGTTGTCGTAATTCTCAATAAGTTAATATGTGGAAGGCCCTAGTATTGCTTTTCCTATTTCAATATATACCTCATATATATATACTACTATATCATAATATAACTAACTAATATAGATATATATTATATATATTATATATATCCATATATAATATCTATATATAATTAATATATATATATATAGGAATCACAATATATTATAAAATAATATATATATACCTATTATATATATACTAATATATAACTATATATATATACCCTATATATTATATATATATTATTACTTATATATATATAATATAATATATATTATTATATATAATATATATAATATATATATAATATATTACTATATATACTATATATAGTACTAATTATATATATATACTATATATATATATATATATTATATTCTATATATACACTATAGTATTTTTAATATATAATATAAAATATATATAATATATCATATATAAATAATATACTATATATATATATATATTATATATATATAAATATCTATATATATATATATATATTGATATATATTATAGTATATATATATATATAATTATATATACTATATATTATATACTGGTAATATAACGGGTAGCCGTCACCACACGTTTCTCAGATAAGTTCACTAGATGGAATACTCTCCGTCTATCCGCAAAATGTATTATGCCGAATGCTGATGCTGGATGCAGGATAGAGAAACAATGATGCGGATGCGGATATCCGCTACACCTCTACTTCCCATATGACCAAACCATCTTATTTCTCATTTTACCAATTCTTCTCAATCTGAACAGATTGCACCTTAGATCTATACCTCTTATTCCAGACCATAGTTTCACTACTATACATTAACAGTGGTAACAACATACTATGATGCAGAACCCTACCACACTTAAAACTTAGTTCCTTTCCATTCACTAAGGATTTAATTACACCAGCTATCTTCCTACCATTCACAACTTTCCTTCTACACTCTGTATCATCCGTTCCCATTTTCATCCAACATATTGCCTAAATATTTAACCTACTCAGATACCTGCCTGTTCCAATTGCTCACCGTCCAAAATGATTTTACACCTCGGTCTCTCCTCACACACCACCTAACTACTAACTACATTTTCTTTCAAACCCCACATTTTACACACTCTGCCAAACCACTCTACAAATCCTCTCAAACTTTCTTCAAATTCGCCACACAAAATCAAATCATCAGCGCACAATAAATAGGGCACGCTCCACTCTCTTTCATTCTGTGTCAGCCTAACATTCTCCATTACCACTCCTTCATCCAATTCTTTATTCAACCCACCCATATACAAAATAAATAGCCATGGAGACATGATACATCCTTGCGTCACTCTACTATTAATAATAAATCATTCACTTTCCACTCCATTTATTCTTACACAAGCTTCACTATTGACATACGTACTTTTAAATCCATTCAGAATTCTACTACAAACACTATATATCACTAACACATTCTATGCAACTTTCCTATTAATCCTGTCATATGCCTGTTGCAAAAGTACATAAAACCTAAATAAAATTTCTTCTTCTTCTCTCTCAATTTCTCACTCATTTATTTCAATGTTAAAATTTGAACTGCACTTCCTCTACCGTTTCGACAATGGACCTTGTTCTTCGCCAATCAGTCCCTTAGTCACTAGGCTCAGTCTTTCAACCAAATTACTCAATAAACTAATTCGAGTAAAGTTTCAACAGACCCTTACCCTCCCTACTCACCCCTCCTCTCTATCCAATTATGTTTATTATTACGTTGATATCCTTTAATCCTCGAGACAAATACTTACCCTCCACAAGACGCTTTTGTTACACACCACCTAGTCCATGCCCAGTCAGATCACAATCATCTTTCCTCCCTTCGATAACCTTGCAGTCACGCTAATTCAATCACCTAATACCTGGTACTGATTTATTAACTCTCCCATCAGAGCTTTCTCGGTTTTCCCCATACCTTGGGGCAGTTGCGTGGTCTCCAACTCGTTAGAGGTAGTCTCATCCCCCACAGAATCACCGTATTTCTTCATTTCACCATTAAACCAACACAAACCACTGTTCATCATTTTCCATTTTCCCGACGACCTGCCCATTATTATGGCAGATGGTATTGACAGGTTGTTTGTTTCCTCCCACTCTCTTCACCCCTCTTCATTTCATCCAATCGCGACACGATTGCACCGCCCCGCTTATTTCATCCCGTATTTCTATGAAGATTTCCGCCTTACTCTCGACTTTTGTTAATTTAATCACACTTCCTTCCTGCGAGCTATCGCTATTCTTTGGATGTCCCCATCATGGTGAGGCCTCCCATCTCCAAACCTGTTCATTAAACAGTCTCTGTTCAACTACGTGCCTCAACCTGATTGAGACTGCGTCATCTCTTATCCACCTCGTATAGTGAGGTTTCCATCAAACTAATTTTCGAGTTCCCCAAGTTAGCAGCTTGCACTTTCTCCAGCGGTCAACCATTCCCTTCTTAACTTTTTAAAACCGATTCGGGGCACGTCCAGCCCATCAACTCTTCATTCCGAGCTCACTGTCCCACTTAACATTCTCATCTGCCTACTTCTCGCTTACCCGCCATATTCTCTTAACTACCTACTCACACAGAGGGCCTCCCACAAATCACTCTGCGCGCGTCCCATACTGGATTCTTCAGTTTCATCTTTGTAAACATTCAACGCCCCGTGATTGTATATCCGTAAGTTGTTCCTCACATCTTCCTATATAACCTTAGGATAATTCTTAAGCTTCTTCACTCTTCAAATGACCCTCACTTCTTTCCCTCTGGCCTTATCTCTCTCCTCTCCATTCCATGATCCCCACCTATCCTTAATCCTGCATCCATTTTAAACACACATACTGATCTGATATTCCCATTCCCCAACCACCTTGCATCTGATTTAAAGTCATCACCATACTACAACCTTTAAAAGTAGCAATAAAATATAAAGGTTTTTACGCTCAGCACAAATTTCTATGATTGAAACTCTCGTATACTTATGAATACTCTTGTGCTTGAAGAATGCATTACTTGCACACGCTCTCTACTCGCAGAAACAAATCACCTTCCAAACATTCTCATTTTCTCCCGCAACTCTAAAGGCATCTGTGTATAGCCATCTTTCTTTCTCGATACCTATCCAACCAATATAGGATCACCCAATAACAATCACTCTTGATATTCTCTAACTCAATCCCCGTTCAAATCATTAGTTTAGATTATCCAGGATAGTCACACAATAACTCCTTTCAACGTTACCCCCTCAGATAATGACGAACACTTTATCATACATCTTGACTTTCTCAAACCTTAGGCATAAACACAGCACTTCTCCTTCTGATAAACTACTCGCTAGAACTCTCCCGAAAATCCATAACTAGCTCTTTGCCGCAAGTCACTTATCAGAATCACAACTCCTTCCCTCCCTCTTTCATTCCTCTCCGCTCCAGGACACACACACATATTTAATACCACATCACTCGTCTGCACCTCTTCCTTTCATCTTTGTTTCAGTAACAGCAACCAAATCAAATTTCCCCTTTCTAAATACATCTAAATACAAAACATTTGCAAATATTTTATCTCCATTTGGATTTCCCCCTTCCATTATTGGCCATTACCTCAGAAATGAAAATATTTTCTGCCAGTCTCCTATCACCTGTTCTAAGCACGTGTCCCTACCTATCAGGATCATTTTTCTTTTTTCTTCCTACCAAGAGTGTCTCTTATAACCACATATATCTTATTCTTGCATTTCTTATCCAACTACTTCTTTTTACCACACACATATTTCGTAAGCCTTTCATTTCCAAAACCCCAATTTTTCTTATCGACTTTAAATTTAATACCTTTTCTCAAATTCATATACAATGGATGTGAACAAATTCATTTTTAACTTTCTAAATAAATTTTCTTTTTTGTATAATCCTCTAAGTCCACTCAATACTCTTTCAACCCTTTGCAACCTTATGGTCAATCTCTACATTCATCCCTCCGAAAGCCCCAACATCCATCCCTAAGTACCTGAAGACTGTTGTTTCTGCTAGACTTCCCCATTTATCTTCTTGATATTAAGTCCTGATTAAGAATCGTCCCTTTTGGCTTTGTGAAAACTAATTTT
>JABUQX010081027.1:2500-18159 GCA_015478945.1 Trachelipus rathkii | reverse complement strand
GTGTTTTGATGACCAGAATGCAGAAGCGCAAAGAACTATTTAGACCGGGTGAGAGCGTTATTAGGCTAAGCCAGAGGAGAGAATGCCGAGAGTGAGAAAGTGACAGAATGGCAAATAAATCCCGCTGCAGGGTATCCGATTGCGAAATACTAGAAATGATCAAAGAGCGGAGCGCGAGATGGTGCATTGATTGGATTCTGGAAGGTTGTTCATAGGGAAAGCGTTTATGGAGGGTAAGTTCCAAGATTGAGCCCATCACTAACGAGCCCGATAATATACCCTACTAATATCACCAGCGGTAACGACCAGAAGAAGCCACAAGAGGGACATGTAGAAAAATATAGGGAAATACAAATCTCTCATCTAAGTGCCTACAACTCCCGTAGGGGAAGGATATATGCCTGGTTAATTTTGGTAAAAGAAGTGAACACGAGTCAGAGCTGAAAACTAGAAAGAGGGCGATGAAAAGTTGAGTGACAAAGAACAAGCGTGCACGGTTTACGGAAGTAAGGACCTAGCAATTCGGGTGAGTATGTAAGTCGGCACGACCAATCTGCAACAACCAACTTTACACGCAATAATGACACAAAAACCACAATGACAAACCGCACAAAACACGAGCCCATGCAAGATAGACCAACGAAAAGGTCCAAACACCACGAGGACCGAACCGATCAAAGACAACCACAGCAAATAAAAAAAATATCCAAAAATCAAATTCTCAGGTACCATCATGAATAGAAGGACATTAATACTAACCAAGAGCAGCACCATCCGGGAAAAATAGAAAGTATAACAACACCCAACAAATAGGGAAGAACTTATGACGAGGCAACATTAGTGAAAACTAACATAAATGGAAAAGTTGTACTAGCCAACTACTAAATCGGGAAATCAAAAAATCATACAAGCCCGAAAAAAACTACTAAAGCAACAAACGTATAAACAAGTGCCAAAGCCCAGTCCCGTGAATGTGAAGAAAAACCTCAAGCAACACCAAATAAAAGACAACCAACCACATAAAACGCCAATGCACCCTGACTCAAATAAAGGACTGCATTGGTTGCTAGATTAATAGCAACCACGGAGTAAGACCAGGGTTAAGAATAAAGCCTCACACCAAACTGTTGTCTCACAAAAAACTCTCGAACCAATCACAAATAGAAACCAAGCAAACCAAAACAAATGAATCCAGCCATATACTAGCCGGCATGAAAACCACAGGACCATTATGAAAACGAAAGAATATCACCGAACCGTCCGGTGCTAATTAATTAACGTTCGACAAAAAAACCAAACCAACACATACCATTGAATTTACATCATTAACTGCCGCAGGCAAACTCATCATGATGCTCCTTTGCCTTCAGCGGTGATGAAAAGCAGTAAATGGAGAGGACAAAAACGCAATGGCAGACGCACTGCCAAAAAAAACGCAACCATAAGCCAAACTAAACAGAACCATCCCAAACATCCATGTTGTAAAATAACAGAGAAATGACATTTAGGTTCCATACCAGCCATAAAAGCGCAAGCGCCAGCCAGCAACTAATAGCTAGACGAACCAAACCAAAGAGAGCCATACTAAAAAAGCACAGCCAAAACATTCCGAAACAAATCAGAAGTAAGAGATTATAAGAACCCATCTGCCCCTAACCTATTCTCCATCCTCACTCTCGAACCCAGTAAAACAATAAAATACCAACAAAAACGTTGTGTGAGAAGATAACCGCATATGCCAATCCTCTAAACTCTTCTTTCAGCATTCGCCACACAGTAACAAAGAAATCAACATATCAATAGGATAGGCACCCTCCACATCCTCTCCATTTCTCCATCATCATCTAACACCACAATTTCCTACCAATCACCCACCATCGAAATTAATCAATTCATAACCCATCCATACACATTGAATAGCCAGCAGAGACATAACAACAAAACCCAGAATGGATCTACAACATAAAACACAGACTAATTAATCAACATAAAAAACCCATCAAACACCACAAAATCAGCAAACCATTATACTTAACAAACCACCGCATATCAACAACAATAATCGAATCACCAAATACAAGTAAACAATCTTATAGAAGATTAACCATTCAAGAAAGAAAGTATCCATACCCAACCAACACATATATCACTAATACCTGCCATAACGCTTCCCTAATAACTCTATCATAATTTATATATATATAAAACCATAAAAATTTATTCTTCTCTCTCCCTCATTTTTTTCTCAATCATTTGTTCAATTGTATTAAGATTAATCCAACTCTCTCTACCACATCCCTTAAAACGCACCTTGTTTTTCAACAATCAGTCCCTCAGTCACTAGACGCACTCTTTCAACCAAAATACAGCATATACCTTCCCTACAACACTCAATAAATTTATCCCCCTATAATTTCTACAATTCCCCTCTCTCCTTTACCAGTATATAAGGGTACTATATACCGCCCTGGATCCTGGAACAACATCCCTATAAACGCTTTATTTACACAACTCCAAATCCAAATCAATCACCATCTCGCCTCCGCTCTTGATCATTATCACTAGTAATTTCATCATTAGTATCCTGCAAATTACACATTCTATCAACACTTTCTCACTTCATACCCACTTACGCTCCTCTCTTACTAATAACCGTCATCCCAAAACCTATCCTTCTATGCACCATTCAAAAACACACACATTCACTAAACACCTCGATCATTACTGATTAAGTTATTGCTGCAGTGATTTTCGAAGTTTCTTTCCCACCACTCCCCTCACATACACTTTCTCATCAGTTACAAAGCAACCTACCCTATTCATACATATTCTAAGCAGATTCCCTTATTCTCTATTTTAACCTTTTCGCGAGCTTCACTTCCAGAAGAGCGTTCCTATTCACCTTGTATGTCCTCATATCCTCTTCCAAACTGCTTCATTACCTCTTGTTATCTCCTACGTATGCACCATTTTAGTAATTCTTTTTTCCATCACGTATATATAGATCTCCAAGCAAATCTTTCTTTCTGAAATTTCATCCATTTGCAAATTAGTACATTTCAACCCACGCTTCCTTTTATTTACCTATTAACCCGCTCTTCACATCACCTCTTCATCATCCACATTCGCTGTTAAACATTCTTACTTCCTTAGCACATTCACACACTTCCTTTGCACTACTAAAAATTGCTTCCTTCATTGTCCCCCAGATTTGTTCAGTATCAACTGTTCACATTCAACCGATTACTAGCGAGCGCTCTTACATAATTAACCTTATTGTCTGCTCACTTACTTTCAGCTCTTAATTATTACCCTACTTCCTTCGTTTCACCTTCCCTCTCCATCCAACCCCACATACTTAATTTTACATAGAACAACATAATTGATCCGATAATCCCATTCCTAAAACCCTCACTGATTTAACATCCAAAGCATACTTCAACATCTCCTTCTATCACCACACAAAATCAATTCATATTTTCACTTCGGATACCATCATCTACCTACACCAAACTCTGTATACTTAGATACTCTGGGTTTAAAGAAATATTTTACACACAACAGACCTCTCTCCATCACAGAAAATCAAATCACCTACCTACCCTTCTCATATCTTCTCCCGCCACCCCAAAACAACCTGTTATACCATCCCTTATTTTGGAATCCACGCTATCCAACCATTCAGGCTCCCCAACACTATCAATCTGAAGCATCCCTACTTACCCCATCCAGAGCATCATTTCAAATTATCCCAAAAAAATCCGTACTCTCTTCAACATTCCCATCAGATGGACATACGTCACAACCACACATACCATACCTTTTCAAACTTAAATTAAAACCATTAGAATTCTAGGACTCACACAACAAAGTCTACCATAGCTTTTACCACAGGTCACTCATAAATCAGAATGGCAACTCCTTCTCTCCCTCTCTCATCTCTTTCACAACCAGCACAGTAACCACATTCACACCAACCACACTCAACTTCACCTTTTTCCTTTCATCTTTGTTTCAAGTCACAGCGAGCAAATCAAATTTTGCCCTTTTTCTAAATACACCATCACCTCTCTCTTCTCCTCAACATTATTCCTCTGACATTCCATTACCCATACGATTCATACAATTTCGCCGAAAGTCTAGAAGTCGTTACGGCGATCCACGACCATCTCGAGGCCCCTGCATCAGCATAACCTAGCAAGAGAAGTGTAATTGGGCAGACCAAACCCAACTACCACCGCCCCTTAGTCGACTTCTCCGACACGCAGGCCATACGATGTGGGAGAAATTCTTTCTCCCCCGCACACAGGAATAAATGAGTAGTAGGGATGTCTGTAAGGTGTTAACTAGAAGTGGGGTGCGTTTACTTATAATCATTGTATATGATATTGATAAATGGGTGAATAAGTATGTTGCCTGGAAGATGAGTGTGTGAAGAATATGAACGCAAAGAGAAAGACGCACCTTAAGTCTAGGAGGTAATTTCATCGTTCGAGTAATGGTGTACTCTCCCTCATAGTATATAAGTATAATATATCGCAGTTATACTCTCCCCATCTATCCCTTATCAGTAATATAAACCCGACATATATATAATATATATTATATATATATATATTATACTATATATATATATATATAATAAATAATATAGTATATATATATATTATATATATATATTATATAGTCTTTTACTTTACTTTTCACCTACCCTATTGCCCCAAGCATATGGGAGGATAAAGTTGCTGTACAAGCATCGGAAAAGAAAAGGAGTAGAAGAAAACATGACAAAACATCGAAAAGAAAGCCAGCCTTACCCCCCCTCTGTACCCATTATTAAGTGAGAGACTCGTCACAGACAAAAATCACCCATAGAGCATCAGGGGACCGCGACGCGACCTCGACTATGGTAAATCGTCAAGATAAGCGATTCATCCCCTGGCCCAGGTGGGCCACAACACTACCCCCTCACCAAACCCGCCATTCTCTCCTAACATGCACCTTTATTCTCGCCTCTGCCAAAACTCACAATCTCTCCTTCAGACATTGCGTTCACCGACTCCAACCAATTGCTCTTCGTCTCCCAGAACTGTCGGTTCCCTACAACCCAACACTACCACATACAATCCGCTTAACCAACCTACTATCATTTAATCTTTCCACATGACCAAAAACCATCTCAACATACTATTATTTATTTCTCTCCTTTACCCTTTCTTCACACCACACCACTCTCTAATCCGTTCATTCCTCCTTATATCAATTCTTCTCACACCCCACTCCACCCCAAGATTGCTCATTTGAACACAATGTACTTTAGATCAATACTTCTTATTCCAGGAACCATAGTCTCACTACCATACACATAACCACAGGTAACAACATACCCCATGTAAGACCCTAGCACACTCAAGAACTTAGTCCCTTTGCATCACAACGATTTAACTGCACCAGCACCTCCTCCTGCCATTCACAACTTTCCTACTACACTCGTCATCGTCCGTTCCCTCTCATTCCAAAACATATACCCTAATATTTAACTCAGACACTTGTTCTAGATGCTCACCATCTAACAAACTGCACACAGAGGACTGTCCATCACTCACAACCATAAACCCTTACTCTTATCCACGTTTTTACTTTCAAGCCCCTCCTTTCACACACCCGGCCAAATCCCTCTATCAAATCCTCTCAAACTCTCTTCAATTCGCCACACAGAACCAAATTATCCGGCATATAATAGTAGGCACCCCTTCCACTCAACTTCCATTCTCCACCATTCTAAACACCATTTCCCATCCCCACCTCAAATTCTCTCATAACCCCATCCAATATACAATTGAATAACCAAGGAGACAAAAAACACAACCCTGTCTTACTCGCTGTTTATTCCTAACAATCACCATTGACACCATTTTATTCTTACACACGCTTCACTATCTCATACATACTTTTGATTTCCATTCAGAAGCGCTTAACCACCAACACCATATTTCACAAACACTGTCATAACGCTTCCCTATTAACTCTGATCATAACGCCTGTTTGCAAATCCATAAAACCTTAAATACCAAATTTTTATTCTTCTTCTCCCTCATTTCTCAATTATTTGTCTAAAATTTCCAAACACATCCGCTTACCACTCCCTAACGCACCTCGTTTCTCACAATCAGCCCTCATCACTCGACGCCACTCTACTCGACCAAAATACCAGCATATACCTTCCCTACAACACTCAATAAAACTTATTCCCCTATAATTTCTACAGTTTCCCCATTTCTCCTTACCGCTATCATACAAGGGCACTACTACTGTTCTCCTCCATCCCCTTGGAACTATACCCTCATAAACGCTTTTATTACAACAACTTCCAAATCCAATCAATCACCATCTACGCCTCCGCTCTGATCATTCACTAGTATTTCATCAATTAGTGAGAGAAATTGTGAATCCTTCACTTTCACACCACCAATTACCGCCTCCTTACTAATACCTCATCCCCAAAATACCTAAACTTCCTTCTGGCTCCATCAAAAAAACAACACATCACAAACACTCCTCACCAATTCTGACCATATACCTTGTGCAGATTTTCGAAGATGATTTCCTCCCGACACTCCCCTCACATTACTGATTCAAGTCAAATCTATTAAGAACAGCACCATCCCTATTCATTATTCTTAACCAGCATATCCCCTTATTCTCATTCTTAACCTTCCGCTATCCTTCACAGAAGAGCTCCTATTTCTTGTATTCACTCATCATTCCCTACCTTCCAAACTGTACTTGTCACCTCTGTCTCCTACGTCATACCAACCAACCTTTAGGTATTCTTTTTCCTCCTCTATGATCAATTCAAGCCTCGTTCCATCGTTCGAAGTCATATCCTGCCAAATTTCTCAGAATATAACTTTCCCTGTACCTTTATTTACCCTTTAAATAAACCATTCTGCTCTTCATAAACCGAAGTCTATGGTACTTTTATTTCACACACTTGCCAAACACTAACCCATAAAAGAATTTTCGTTACTTGCACTACATGTAAAGAAATGTATGACTTATGAAATCATTGACCCACCAGATTATGAAAAGAAACTCAAAAAGTATCAAACTTTTCACATTTCAACGTATCACTCAGCGAGCGCACTTATCAGTACATCCTTATTAGTCAATGCACACATACTTCTCACTACTTTTCAATTTATATCATACTTACCATTTCTCCCACTGAAACCAATTCCACTGCAACCATCCTTCACCTAAGAACAACTACCAACATATAATATTTAAACAAAATTTTGAAATAAGAACACAACATGAATGATTCGATAGATCCCATTACCATAAGTCTTACAAACAACACATTAACATCCAACACAGTACCTTATCACATTCCACTCCTTCTCTGGCGATCCAACCTACTACAATTACAATACATACGTTATGCACTTCGAACCATCTCTTACCGTATCCCAAAACTCTGGTAAAAAAATATAAGTACTAAGGCACCACTTTTGCATTTTCACTGAACCTACTTATCCTACTAGAAGACTTCTCACATTCCACAGTAACATCAATCATTCATCTACTCTCTATCGCTTTTCTCTTCTCGCCACCCCAAAACCACACCTGATTGGAGATACCAACCCTTAATATTTGATCATTCATATCCAACCCTTACAGGCCCAAAACTATCCAATTCATCGAACGCTCCACATCACAAACCCATCAGAACGCATCATCACCACTCATATCCCAAAAAATCCTCTCTCTATCAACTGTTCCCTCAGATGTGTACCATACGCTCACAAGCCACACGCAGACCTTACTTCTTCAAACTTAATTGAACCATAAATATGATCATAAGACTCACACAATCTCAAAGGAGTCTACCATAGCTTCATCTTACCACAATACGATCACTCACTCCAACACTTAGCAACCATCCATCCTATAATACTATAATAGGGGTATGAGAAAGCACCGAACCGAACAAATATAGTAAATAGCAATAATAATATAATAATACAACGACCCCTAGCCATATTAGCCTACCCCACGAACTATATACTAGTATATAAAAGATTAATTTATATATATCCAGTGTTATATCAATATTAGGTACAGTTATAATATTAATATCTATATAAATGATATATATATATAAGACATTATATATATATATATATATATATAGGTTTTTTATATATTATTTTTATACTAAATATTTGAATTAGGTATATATATATATATAATACTGTATATAATATAATTACATAATATTTTATAAGGAAAGTTTTATAAGCTTTAGTATTCTATGTGCTTATTTTTTACTATAAACTATTTATAAACAATTCTTAAGAATATAAAAATGATAATCATTTTATCAAAATATCTTCATTTAAAATTTTTCAATGAAAGACCATGTTATTATGGTTTACTATAATTTAGCATAAGAGGTATAATATAATATATAGTTATATAATATATATAATATAAGAAACTTTGATTGGGTATACTATAACTTGTATATCAAGCAATATTATTCACAATATTAATCCAGATTTCTATTGTTTCACTCCACTATGTCATTTAATTTTTGAATAACTCAAAAACTAAAGGTCATCCTTAAATACGTACATTATATATCTACTATATATATATGATGATATGTCGATTATTTGGCACAAAGCAAAAAATGATCGTAATTATAATATCGTCTGGTTTCTCTTCGATTAAATTTGCAAACAAGAAATTACCCTTTTCTATATTGAATCTCGAACTGAGATTGCCTTATACGAACTTTTCTTGCACCGAACATCAACTGTTCTTCATATCAGTAACTCTGAATATTTCAGACGGATTAAGGTCAGCTGTTATGGCCGAGCAATAGAAGGCTCTTGAGCCTATTTGCCTAAAATAAGAAAAGAGGTTTCTACAATACAGCGCCTATGACAAATCAGCAAGATCACGGTTGGATACTTAGAATTTGCCTAAGAGAAATTATATAACTTTAAATAATAATCTTTAGTACTTCTTTTCAATAACGGGAGCTTAGTTTATAGTTTATATATCTTAGTTATATTAAGTCAAAGGACCTGAAAGGTGAGGATTATAATGACGCAGATATCTCTCGATAGGCGTTCTAAAAAGTCGCTCTAATGCCAACATATTCAGCTTGAGTTTACTGCAAGAACCTAGTTTAGAATAATTCAATGGATATTATAAGTGCTTCCTCATATCATTATATCTATAAGCGAATAGGAATAAATAATAATAAATTAAGAGATAATGAATAGAAAATAAAATAATAATAAAGAGAAAGAACATAGTGAGCAGAGGGTTTGCTTAAGCAATCATAAAGAGGGAGGTGGGCAAATAATAGGTTTCAATATAGGAACCAGGCATCAGTCCGAACTCGAACTTGTTCAACCTCTTATAGGGAAACTATCTTCAGGTTCGTTGCTGCTTTCTGAAGGAAGAATGAATGAGAGCGTAGCGGTCAGCAGTGGAGAAAATGAGACCCCGTGACAGTATTAAGAGTTGATATTGCAGCGTTGAGCGTTCCTGTGTGGGGATGCAGTAAAAGCCTACCGACGAGCAGAACAACAACATGACGAGCAAGATAGCCACAGTGGAGGCCGACACAAGTTACTTAAAAACCGCTACAGGTAGGATTTTTGTTGACTTAACGGGGCTCTCACTTTAAGGACATAGAGCGGTTCTTAGGGTTATCTGTCTTTAATCTGAGCTAGGGTCGAATGTCTTCGTACTGAACCTCTGTTCCAGAAAGAGAATTTCCAGGATAGTATATGCTTCAACGATCACCCCCTTAATTAGTTTCTTGTCTGTCTCTCTATTTAAGTAATCTATCTATATTTCTAGTTCGTGTAGGTCTAAAGTCTTTTATCCTCACTGTTAGCACTAGAATATCGCTATATTAATATAAATAGTGAAAAAATATAGATAACTACTACATATATAAAACATACATGATTTTCTCCACTATAACGCAGAATCTTTTACTTGTAAGATAGCCGTCAACATATATTTTTAACTTAATTAAAAAACAACAAAATCTCATCTCTCTCTAGGTTTATTCAATTCGGGTCAATATTTGATAATCTTATAAGACAGCACTCTCTCTGCTCTTTCTCTCTCTCTCTCTTCCAATCTGCTCTCTCTCCTCTCTCTCTTAATAAAATTTAGTTATACTTATTTGACATTTATTTTATTATGTTTATATTTATAAAGTGTCCATTGTCAATCATTACTTATTATTCATATTATTATATATTTATAATTATTATTATTAGTATACTAGATTTAATTTGGAGAAAGGTTAATAATGTGAGGAGTGTTTGTGGGGATTTCCAATTTGAGATGGACTAATTCCTCCTTAAAAACTCTTTTCTATCCTTGGTTGTTTTTTTCCTCTTATCTTCGTCTATACTTCCACATTCCCTGCATTTCTCTCATCTATTTTATTTTTATTTTCAAGTCTTCTTTTGTAAAATTTATATTTGTTAAAGGAATTTGGTTCTATCATCTATCCTACAATGGTAATCAGAAAATAATAAATCGGTATCTACCACTATACTAACACATTACTTCCTCTCATACCCTTCGTATACAATACCCTATCAATCTATCCCTAAAATAGCTATCTCTCTATCTATATCTATATCTATCTATTATCTATCTTAAAAATATAACGATACCTATTTTATTCTAGTATTATCTATCATTTAGCTTTTCTTATACTTATGCACGAGTTTAAAGAATTTGTAGCATACTTATAAGACTTGTCTGTATACCTTTTAAATGTTACCTTTTAATTATATTCTTTCTTAAATTTCTTGGTTATTTATTCTTATACTTAAAGTAATTTTTTGACATAATTGTTGTAGATAGAATATAAAATTTATATTTTTCCATAAAATAACCTTATAATTATAAAGAGTATTTAAGCAAAAACTTCCTCTTTCGTTTTACTATTAACTTAACGAATATATTAAATATGTATTATTAAATTTTTATTGTTAATAAAATTTATGCAAAGTAGAGCAACGCTTAGCGGAGGTCACAGATGTGATATCGTCGTATACAATGCCAAAAGTCACGAATGTGCAACAGAATTGACCTTCAAAGTATATTTCAGCCCGAAAAGCGAATTGAAAATGTGATAATTTGGACTAGTACGTAAATTCAATACTAGATTATTATCTTACATTATAAAAACTCATCTTATTTCAATTAAGTAGTACTAATTCTACGAACTTACACCCTGCGCCGCTGCGCAGGTCGCTCAACCAACCTAACATGATGTCTCAACATAGCTCTTCTAGACCTTACCATAAATCAACTCTCTCACAACCAGCCTATCCTCTGCCAATAACTAGTCTAAGAAGTCTATCTGTCTTTTAAATTTATTATCTTGTCGTCTTTTATCAAAATAAAAAATATAATTATTATATAGTATACATATATGGTTAATATATATTGATATTGTTATATTTAATAATGGTTTAGATAATAATAGGTTAATAATTAAGCACAATTGTATATTTTCAATACATCAAATTTAACAAGAAAGGGTATTGTCATTAACGCTACACTGTGGAGTGCGGTATAGCGGTGCGGTGTCATAGTGCGTAGTGCCATTACGGTCCGTCCCTCTTATATATTATGTGACTGGTGCTGACGTATGATATATATATATATATATTATATTAGGATGGCGAATAGGAAAAAGAGAGTCGAACACGCTTCGTGTCCCCAATTATAACCGAATTATGTCGTGCTAAGAGTTAAAATATTCACGCATGGTCCGAAATTGCTACTACCTGCTATTTTCTGGTTTTTTTTTTTATGTTTTAATGTTATAATTCATCTGTTTTTTATAGCTTCATGTTTCCTGCATTTCAATAACCCATATATGAGTTTAGTTTTCTCTTATGCATTAGTCGGTCATCCATTAAGGGAAAAATAAAGATAATATTATACGTCTTACAACGCCCTGTCAACAGAAAAACGAGATATCCTTCTTGGATGAACTTTTGTAGCAATTAACCAATTATTTAGTAATTATCAGGCGAGGCCTAATGTATCCAACCATATTTATGCTATTCTAACGGGGAATTTGCCAACTGTTATTCATATCGTTTGTTTTCGTGCAATCATTGAATCCAATATTTTTGCGAAATTCCCTAAGTAAATGACAAAATTTCATAGTGATACGCAGCTACGAGGCTAAGAATAGAACGTTACTCATTAATACACAGTAAAACAGCAAGTTACTGCGTCGATAATTCGGAAAGCAATGTGAGTTAACTTTAGTACGTCTACATGATGGGATGCCAATGACCTGATGATGTCTATCATCCATCTGAAATACAGTCGGAATGTCGTCATTGTTCACCCCAGGGTGAAACTGAAAACGATCTTGTATGCAGAGTTCATTTGCCGAAGTTGTACCTGAGCTGTGGTGGCAATGTTGCATGAAAAATGAACCTACTGACCACGGCACAAGGAGTAACATTTTATTCCGAACAGAGAAGCAGACTGAGCGGAGGCTCTCCAGTTAGATGATAACACTGGATATTGCAGTGAAGTTGCAGCCTACTACTAGCAGAGAAAGAAAAAATAAATATAATAGGGAACTGCCCAGCATAGCGATGCAGGTGAGAAGTGAGACGACTGTTATTGACACTTCCAAGAGCAGTTGGGAAAGTGAAGTGATATGAGTAAAAAACACAAACTAGGCAACAGGGTAATGCTTCAAGTCGATTCCAGTAGGTACTTCAGTACGAAGATAGAGAGAGTAGTGCAAATACCAAAGACAGCTTTGGAAAAATTATGATTATCATCAATCAAAAAATAATAATATATATATAATAATATATATAAATAGATAATATAAAAATTTATATATATTAATAATAATTATATAAATTATAAATAATATATATGTAGATTATATAATAATATAAAAAAATAAATAATGATATAAATAATAATATATATATAAATATTAGATATATAATAAAAATTATTAATATATTATATATATATATAATATATAAAATAAATTATAAATAATATTAAATATTATACCGTATATATATATATTATATAGTAATATAAATGTAATATATATATATAATCAAGCACAAACAGAAAAATACTTGCAAGCGACGATTCCATCAAAATTAAATGGTTAAACATTTTGCTCGTCAGCAAGCAGGTTTCACCAAAAACTATCCCTGCTTCCTGTTCGCTATTGGATATTAGCACGAGGCGGCAAAGATCACTGAACAAAACAAGGAGAATGGCACCGAGGAGAAACCTTAGACCTATTAATATCAAGACTGAAGATTGTAAGTGAATCAGTTGTTACAGAGAGAAAAAACATCAGATTTTCCTAAACTTGTTTCTGATATTCTGTGAATGGATACAGATGAAAGTCACTGGGAAATATAAATGAATCAGTGAATGCTTCTGCGTTATATCTTGATGCTCTACATTTAAAATATTTTCTCTTTACGAAGAAAAAAAAAAGCTGGGATATATTTATTGAGCCACTAAAATACGAACACTCCTCTCGTAATGATGCTGCCTTTGACTTACAACAATGGGACTGTGTTACAGCAGAGCGAATGCTTTTTCAGATGACAACACCACAAATTCATTCATGCAATGATAATTGAAGGTGAATTGCTTCAGTTCCACATACCAACATCTGATGTTTACTGATAAGTGCGATGCATTTCATATTGAAAGAGTAGTCAAAGGTGGAGTCGTCGTCGTAGAAGAGATTGGAAATTAAGTGAAATATAACTGCTCATTAATTGAAAAGAAGAAACTTTTTAGAGATAGGGAAGAAAACTTTGAGGAATACACCATATTGGATTGGATAGGTTTAAAGGATGATAGAGTCCATCTGCAGAAATAGCTGCAGAAGAACCGAAAAATAAGTAAAAGAGATCGATAAATAAAGTTAGAAAAAAAGTACAAAAATCTTTGTGCTATATTCTAATAAAAAGTTTTGGAATGTCCAGAAAAAATTCATGGAAATGACTGAGAGAAAAGGAACAAGAATCTTAGAAAAGGGAAATAAATGGATGACTAAAATTAACCCGTATCGCCGAAACATGATCATTCGACAGAAAATGAAAGAATTACGACAGTAGGTTCAACCACAAAGCAGCACCGAAACGCCGAAAATGTTTCCACACCTATGGCGATGATATTTCCAACTGAAAACTTGATGGGATGGAAAAAGAAAATAGGTAAGAAGGTAATCTGAGAAACTAAGGTATGGAATGAGTGAATAGTAAACGAAGATTAATTAAAATTAATATGAAAGCTCTTGTATCGAGTTAAAAGAAAGTATGTGTGTGTACAAGTTGTAATTCATGAAGTAATATATAATATATAATATAATATATATATATATATATTATATATATTATATAATTATATTTATTTTCATATAATATAATTATATATATATATATATATATATATATATATATATATATGCCCCCTTAATAATTATTTATCGAACTAAATTATTAATTTGTATATAGTATTGTCTGTTTAATATAAAAGAAATTCAATAAACATTCCATTGAATACGTTTATTCGTATAAGTTAACGAAGTCTGACGGGCTCGGCAAGATTCAGTATCTAGAGAGAAAACTTTCCAAAAAAAATTCTTAATCTTTTGTTAATTGAGGGCCAAAATTCTTTTAGAATTAGCAAGTTTTTTACAAAGATGTAATTGAACCCTAAATTGTTAAGATTAAAGTTTAAGCCACCAAAAGCGATTTTGTCTTGCCTTCAGAATTAATGCTAACAGATTAATAGTAAAGATCCGCAGAACACTAGCGAGAATTCGTATAAATTTCAACCCACATGATTTAGATTATCAGAAATTATCGAAAAATATAAAAATTTATTTTAAATTTAGGAGAACAAAAAATTTTTAAGTCCTTTATATATATATATATTAGGTATAAATTTTTATTAATTAAATTAGTATAAAATACTTTTAAAAATGTATTCATTCTTTGTTATGTCTGGAAATCCACGGATTTCCGAGAGAAATGTAGCTAGTAAAGCTAGCCTAGATATAGGAGGGACATGCTTAGCTATTTCTAACGAACTATAATATTATTTAATATATTATATATATATATATATATATATATATAAATATATAATATAAGTATATAATATATATATATATAATATAATATATATATATATATATATTTAATATATGGAATGAGAAAATTTTTCGTCTGAGCTTTGATATTCGATATATCAAACTATATCGATATATCGAGTATTGTATATATCTATATAATTCGATATACCGTATATATATATATATATATAATATATATATATGTATATATATAGGTTAGTGTCTAAAGCTGACATCATGTAACTAGAGAACGACAGCACCTACAGTAAGGCATACACATTGTTGCATATGCATGCACTTTGAAAAAAAAAAGACTTTGACGCAATAAATAGGGCGGCCCGATGTTAGGGTATGTTTAAAAACTTAACGAATCCCACGTGTGACCACCCCGATGTCAGAGTCGTGGTCTCTCGGCCTCTAGTGGACTACGGTGGACTAATCCCCC
>JABUQX010081026.1:0-22711 GCA_015478945.1 Trachelipus rathkii | reverse complement strand
ACTGGGGGTTTAAATTTTGACTAAAACTTAAGGGGGGGATTTTAAAAATTTTAAGGACGGGGAAAAAAGAAATGGATAAAGGGGGGCAAAAAAAAAAAAGAAAAATTTTATCTATATATGCTTTTCCAAAACCAAAAAAAAAAATGGCTTATTTGAAAAAGGGTTTTGGATAGGAAAAAAAAAACAAATTTATTTTTTGTGCCATGGTAAAGGGGGGGAATATAAAAAAAAAACCGACGAAAAAAATTTGAAATTCAATAAATTTTTTTTTAAATTTCCCCAAAAATTTTTTTAAATAAACGAAAATTAAAAAATTTTTTCATTTCAGAGAAAAGAGAAGAGACAAGGAAAGATTTAAAAAAAGGCGGGGGGGGGGGGAAGGGTGTTAACAAGAATTAATCGAAAAATTTAAAAGGGGAAAAAGAGGGAAAAAGTTTAATTGGGGGGGGGAAAAAAAAAATTTATTAAGAAAAAAACAATTTATGAAGGGAAAATTTAAGGGGGGGCAAATTAAACAAATATAGGGCTAAGTGAAGTGACCCAAAAAAAAAATTTATTGGGTTTTTTTTTTCATTTCTTTAAAACAAAAAAAAAGGGAAGAATTAAAAATTAAATTTGCCCCTTAAAAAATTAAAAAAAAATATTTTAAAAAATTTTATTTAAGTTTAAGGGGTTCTTGGGGGGGAAGGGAAGTTTTCTTTCGAAAAATAAATTTTTGATTTGATTGAAAAGGAGGGAAAAAAAGGTTTTGCTTGTCTCGTCTTTGGCTTTTTTTTCCATTTTAAAGACTGTAATATTATCTTTTTATTTTTTTAATACAAATTTTCATAATTTTTGTCTACTTTTTTCTTTCTTTTAAATAGAAAATTTTTTCAGTTTTTAGTTTTTTTTTAACTTAAAGTTCTTTAATTTAAAAGGGGGGGCTAAGTTTTTGGCGGGGGGAAAAAGGGCCCAAATAAAGTACCGATTAAAGTTATTAGCCTTATAGAACAACTATTTTTCAAATTTTTACGTGCGTCTTTGGGCATAGCAGCAAACGTTGGCGTGAAAATTTTATCTTGATTCTTGGTTACTTTCTCAAATAAAAGATATAAATCCCCTCGAAAAAAAGACTTGCACAATAAAGTAATATCGAAGGTGATTATCACCAAATATTTGATCTTCTTTTCTTTAAACCTAATAACCAAAAAATTTTTTTAAACCAAATGCTTTTTTAAAGGGAGGAAAATTAACTGATTTAACCAAAATGGAAACCCAAAGAGCCTCTTTTTAAAACAACCCCAAATTTAATTTGGGGGAATTATAATTTTTTTTTTGGGCATACCCAATTTTTCTTGGCAATAAATATTTTTAAAATTTTAACAAAAATTTTTGGACCCCAAAAGTAACTACAACAACTTTTAAAATTTCACCATTTTTAACAAAATATTTACAAATTCCAGAATTTATTATTTTGCAGCGTTAAAATTGGGGGAATGTTTAAATATCTAAAAAAAATATTATTAATTTCTTTAAAAAAACAAAAAATTTAAAATAAAACGATCATGTCGGAAATTTGGGGCCATTACAAAAAGTTTTTTCGTGTTCAATATTTAAATTTAAAGTGAAGAATTTTATATTTTTTTTTATGTTTAACTATTGCAGATTGCAATGGAAAAATTTTTTAATTTAAAACTTTCTTTAAAATTTCATTCTTTTATCCAAAAAAAACTTTTTTTTGGAGGGGTGTAATTTAGTCTGGGGACCCAAAAATTTAAGGGGGGGTTTATTTTTCAATTTAGGTGGGGGCGGAATTTTGCGGGCCTTCTCAATTCTTAAGGCTGGTGGCACGGTTTTTTTTTTTTTTTTCTTTTTTTTTTTTTTGGCTTTTTCTTTAGTAAAAAAGTTTAGCGGTGAGAAAAAGGTTTTCCTCTTTTTTTGTTTTTATTAAAAACCAAACCGGGAAAAAATGTGGGGGGGGCCAAACGTTAGCCTTTTACATAGGTTTTAAAAGGCAAACTTTTTATTTTAACTGATGCGTGTGTTTCACTTTTCTATTATACTTTACTCTTTATAGGTTCTACAAAATGTCCAATAAATTTTGTATAGCGAAAAAAATTTATTTTTATGGGAATTTTAATTTTTTACTGTTAAAAAGTTGAAATTTTCAAAAAAGGGGAAACGTTTTTAAAGGGGGCCAAAAATAAGGATTTAAAAATTTGTCAGTGGGAGAGATTACGCTGTCCTAACAATTGTACGGTAATATTAAATTAATTTTTTAAAAATGGCACTTAAATTCTTAAAATTTAATTTTTAAAATAAATAAATTAAATTTGTTAATCAAAAATTTTTTTTAATTTCATTAATAATTAATTTTAAATTGCCTTAGCAGGTCATTATATTATTATTAAATAAATAATTTTTTAATAAATTAATATACATTTATATTAAATAATAAATTTTAAGTAAATAATTTAATTAATTTTTAAATTTAATTTAGTAAATAATAATTAATAATAAAATAAATAATTAAATAGAAAAATTTAATTTAAATTCAAAAAAATTATTAAATAAATAATTTAAATTAAATTATTTAAATTAAAATAATATTAATTAAATTATAAAATTAATTTAATAAATTTATTTTAATATTTAAAAATTAAATTCAATTTTATATTACCAAAATAAGGAATATTCAAAATTGTAGGGGGGGAGTTATTAAAATTTTTTTTTTTTTCCATTTCTGCAGGGAAGGGGGTAAAAAAAAAAGGGGGGAACGGGAAACAAACGTTTTTATTAAAGCCATTTCTGTGGATGACTTCACCCGTCATTTCAATTTGAAAAAAAAAACAAGGGCAAATATATTTTTTTTAATGCTCTGAGGGAACTGGCTTCCGATTTCTTCCGTTCTTTTTTTTTTTCTTTTCTTTCCCCCTTTTAATCTTCTTGAAATTTATTATAATAATATTTAAATATTAATCTATTTATATTATTTTAATTTAGTATAAATTTACAATATTTAATAATTATTAAAAATATATTTACTTAATTTTAATATTTATTAATTATTATATTATTTTATTATCATAGATTATATTATTTATAACATCTTAAATTTTATTGATATATTTCTTATATTATTAATTTATACTTATATATATAATTTTTTAATTATATAAATATAAAGTTATTAATAAATATATTAATTTATATAATAATATTTAATAATTATAATTATATTAAATATTAGAGTCATATATATTTTTTTATTCTTATTAATCTGATATGTATTATATTTTGTTATATTATATAATTTTATTTTTAATTATAATAAAATATATTATATATATTTTATATATTTTTTATAATATTTATTAATAAAATTATAAAATATTTATAATTATAAAAGAACTCTAGGGTTTAATTAATTTATAAAGTACTATAGTATAAAATATGAATATATTTTAATAAATTATTAGTATAATTAAAATTAAATTTATTATTAATAATTATTTATAATAATTTTAATTATTAAATTATTAATTAAACATATTAAATCTCTTACTTTATAATATATTTAATTAAAATATTAATTAAAATTTAAATTTATAAATTTTATTATAATAAATTATAATTATTACTATTTATAATTAAAATTATTATTATTTTAATACTTAATAATAATTAATCAAAATAATTATTCTAATTTAAATATTAATTAATATTTGAATTATTAAATAATTAATAAATTATATTAATAATTTTTTCTATTAAATTATTTTTAATTTATAATTTTATATAAATTTTAAGAATCTATATCCTTACATTATATAAAAAAAAATACATTTATTTTGATTAATCATTTATTATATAAAATTTTGCTTATTTTATTATTTTTGAGGTAGATTTACGAAAGTCCAAAAAAAAAAATTTTATTTTTTCGGGGGAAATTTTTTTTTTCAAAAATCCGACAAAAGTCCGGCTCCGGCTCAAAAAAAGAATCAGTTGTCAGTTCCGGAATTTTAAGAAAAAAAAAGAGAACTTTAAAACTAAAGTTAAAGAAAAACAACATTTAAAAAAAGTAAATCATTTTCATTTTTTTCAAGCTTTATTCCACCAAAAAACCAACTTTTTTTTTTTTTTCCCCAAGCAATGTTCTGTTAACCAACTTTTGCTTTTTGTGGCATTTTTGCTGAAGTGTTCTTTTGTTTTTTACCCTTTTTCCAAGTATTTTGCCCACTGAGAACCCGATATTGGAACAAAAACTTTTTGGGGCTATTTATTTCTTTTTTCATTTTGGCTAAAGAGCGAGTCACCAATTTGTTTTGTCGCCATTTTTTTTAAAAAAACAAAGGATATACTTTTTTTTTTTTTGGCTAAGTTTAAAATGATTATAAAATCTGGCTTTGGAGGTATTTTCCCATTTTCTTTTTGTAGGGGAGGGTTGGAGGGGGGGAGGTTGGAAGGGGGGGGGGACAGGATTTTAAAACATTTTTAAACCGGGGTTTTCGGGGTTTTTTTCCAGAATAAATTTTCCCAGAAGACCAAGGGAGGTTTCAAACGGGATTGTGTTTCGGGGGGGGGCATTTCCAAAAAAAAACTTTCAAGAAAAACTGTATTGATGTATTTGCTATTTTTTGTTGTTCCCCCAACGAAGGGGACGGGAGGGGAGGGGGGGGATTTATTAAATTTTTTTTTTTTCCAATGGTAACATTATGCTTGGTTAAACTTATCATGACTAGATATAATTTGGACAGAGCTCGAAAGCACGGGTAAACTGCAGCACAATCTTATCATCCGGGAAAAACTTTTTAAATTCAAAATTTTGCCAAGGGGAACTTTTCCCCCCATTGAAACATTTTTTCCCCCCCTTTTTGGAAGCGATTTTCTTGGCTCGGGAACCTATTTTAGGTTATTTTTGTTATGGTTGGAAAAACTTCCCATTAATTTTTTTTTCCCATTTTTCAGGGTATTGTTCAACTGTACGATAATAGTGGTTTTTAGGTTACCAAAAAACCCCCAAACGGGGGGGGGTTTTTATTTTTCCTTTTTTTTTCATCGATTTCTAAAGTTTATTATTAAATATTTCAAAAAATCCAAAATCCTCGAGGTCGCGGGGCCAGTTCCCCCCACCATAGCGATATTTGAGAGGTTTTATTTTTTCTGCTTTCTTTCTCAATTGGAGGTATGGGGGGGGGCCCCGGCTTTCATACTGGGCTACTGGTCGGGAGTGGGGGAATTTTCTTGCAGAAAAAAAAAAAGGGTTTTGCGCCCAACCGCGGGGCCCACCCATCGGGCCCGGTGCGCCTGGGCATATTTTGGTTTTTTTTTTCTTGTATTGCCTCGACAGGGCGGAAATCCGTCTGAAAAACTTTCTCGCCTCATATCGACGCCACACTCCCCGCCACCGCGGCCCAAATTTAATTTTGGGGAAACAAAAAAACATTTTTCATTTCATTGATTTAATAGTCCCGGTTTTTTTTTTCACGTTTTTCGCCGTTAAATTTAAACCCTTCTGTTAAAACTTTTAACCGCTTTTTTTGTTGGTTTTAAAATTTTCAAATTAGGCCGTGTTTTTGGGGGATTTGGTTCTTTTTTGCCGGGACCGGAAAAGGCTTTTTTTTCCATCCGTCTTCAAAAACAAAGGAGCGGGATTTCCACCCCCGGGCCCCCTTTTTCTTAAACCATATTAAAACCCCCCCCCCCCCCAAACTCCCGTAAAAAAAAGGGGGTTTTTTGTCGGATTTTGGATTTTTTCCAATTCCCGCCAAACTTTATTACCCCCACCTCCTTTATTTTTTCAAGGTTGAATTTTGGTTTCTGGTAAAAAAACGTTTTTTTTTTTCCTAAAAAAAACCCGGGGGGAACAAAAGAAAAAAAAAAATTTTTAATGGGTTTGGCTTTTTTTTTTTTATTTTTATTAGCTCTTTTTTTTTTTGTTCTTTTGCTTTTTTTTTCCAAAAGTGGGGGTCTTTCTTCTTTGAATTTAAATAAAAAAAACCTCCCCTCCCTTCCGCTTTAGAATGAAACCATTTTATTTTTTTTTTTCTGGGAAAAATTTTCGCCCAAGCTTTATTTTACACCTTGTGATAATTGCCTTATTGAGTAGTTAACGATTTAGATTTTTTTTTGGGGGGCGTTTTTTTCAAGGGGGGGTTTTTTTTTTTGGGAACTAAAATAACTTTTTATTTTCCTAATTTAAACGAAATTTTTTTTATGGGGGTTTTTTTTTTTTTTTTTCCCGGGCTCTTTTGGGGGGGGAAAAAAACTTTTTAACCGGGGGGGGGGGAAAACTTGCGATTGAGGATCCATTGTTTTTGCAAATTATCCCAAAAAACAAAAAGGGCCATTTTTGGGAAAACCCGGGGATTTATGGGGCCCCCCACACGGCCCGTTCCACTTGCTTTCTTTTTTTTCCCAAGGGGCTTCCCAATTTCCCTTTTAAAGGGTTTTTTTTCTTTTTCCCCCTTTACTTCTTTTTGCTTTTTAAAACTTTAATTGTTCTAAGTTTTTTAAAAATTCACGTAAAGCTTTCAATATTTTTTCCGGGGGTTTTGTGGGCTTGAATGGAAGGGGGCCCGGGGGGGCAAACTTCTTTCTTTTCCCTTTTTTCTGTTCCCCCATAGGTTTGGTGTTCCCCTTTTTTTTTTTTTTTTCCCAGGGGTTTCGGTCTTTAAACTCCTTATTTTATTTCTTTTTACTTTATTTAATTTTTTTTGAATTTTCGAAGTATTAAACAGTTCCACAAATTTTTTACACTCTTATTCCTTCCTTTCATTTGTATTGGGGGCCCGGATGAACACCTCGGGACCCTTTATTTCCTTTTTTCAAAAAAACCCTCTTTTTTTCCAAAATTTTTTTGGCCTTCCCTTTCTTTTTTTTTTAAACTTTCCATTTTCGGTAGAATAATTACCCTTTTTTTCTCGTTTTCTTTAAAAATCTTTTTTCGAATCTTTTTCCTACAATATCTCACTGATTTTTTTTTTTTCTGCGATTTAGGAAAATTTCGATTTGGGGCGGGGGGTCGGTTCTTTTTTTTTTTCAAAAAACCCTTTTGTCTAAAAAAAAATTTTTTTTTCTTCCAATTTTTCTTTAAAAAAAAAAATTTCCCAACAAAAATGTTTCTTTACCCAAAATTTTTTTTTTTTTTTCCCCTTCTTTCTGCTGAAACACCTTTCTCAACTTTTTTTCTAAATTAAATTTTCCGGGACATCGTTTTATTTTCTTTACGTTCTTCCTTCTTTGCTTGAACTGAACAAAAACATTTAAAAAAACATTTTGGCATTTTTAACCATACATAAAATTATCAATAAGTCTCGGGGGGGGAAAAAAAACCTTTTTTTTTTCCAAAAAAAAGTAAATTAAGTTTTTTTTAGTTTTAAATTACGTTTAACGATTGACGTTTGTATTTTAAGGGTTGGCTATTTATTAGGGTATAGACATTTACTGGTTCCAGGGAACCTTTTTTTCTCGTTCACTCGTGGACGAGACTTTCATTTATTTTCGAGGGTAAGGGTAATTATTGTTTATCGTAATTATTTTAATGATTAATTGAATTTATTGATTGATATTTTTTTAATAGTCGTTTTGCCATTATCATTTTTTATTAGTAGTAGTTTACTGTTTCGTTATAGATCTGGAGTATTGGTACTAGGTACTGAAATAAAGGTGAAAGGGTTCTGCAGTTCAATTTGGATTTGGAAATATAAGGGAAAGGAAAAGAAAAAAAAATGGCTACTAACATTGGCCAGGTAGTTATTAATGTTGGTTTTGTTATTTCTAATTATTACTTTAATTTCATTTCATTTAACTTATTATTATTAATTTATTATTTCATTTGACTTTTAAAATCTTGTTATTCAATTACTTCAATTTGGAATTGTTAAAGTAAGTTGAGGAGATTTATTTTTAATTATAATATTTATATTTTATTAAATCATTTAAATTTTTTTCTTTCTGCTATATTGTTATTGTGTTCTATGTGTTAGTATGTTTTTTTTTTTGTTTTTCTTTTTTTGTATCTTTTCAGTTTTTTTTTGGTTCTAATTTGGTTGCTGATTTGAATTTCGGTTTCTCTGCGAAATGGGTTAGGTTTCACAACCGTGGTGATAAAGGATTTTGCACCCGGGTACCACGTTACCGATAAAAAACAATAAACAATTGCTGTCATAGAGACAGCCATCAAAATAAAATTGGAAGTTATAAAGATCCCAAAGAGGTCTAAAATCTAAATAGAGAACTTAACTAGGAACTAACTGAACAAAATTGGACTTAAGAGAAATTAAAATTGGAAAATTGGAAATTATAAAACTGAAATTGAAATGAGGAAAGATAAAAACATTTTGAAAAATTAAAGAAAAACATTTTGAAAAATTAAAAGGAGAACAATTTTGAAAATTTAGGAAAACATTTATGAAAAATTAAAGAAAAACATTTTGAAAAATTAAAAAGAGAACAATTTTGAAAATTAAGGAAAAACATTAAACAAAAAATAAATTGAACATAATACGTAACTAAAGAGTGCAGTGAATTACAAATCATTAAATCTAAAACTACATTATTATTGAATTGACATTGCAAAATTATTAAAAGAAATTGACTATTTCGGATATTGAATAATTAATACTTATTTTATTGAACTTATCGGTTATTATATGTATATATTTGGTTATTAAATATTTATATGTTTGTAGTTTCCATAAGGTTATCTTGGTTAATACTGTATAAGGTAGAGGGTATATTGTAGTGATTGGTGTTGGGTTAAGCGGTATTGGGATACCGTGTAGATTAGGTACGGTATTCTATTAAGTGGTAGTGGGTTACCGATTTTATTAATTAAGGTACTAAGAAATACTAAGTGTGAAAAAATTATACTCAGGTTTCTTTATTTTTTTTGTAATAAATTTAAGGTGTATGGGTCTTTTTTTTTTATAACCCCTTTATCTTGTCCTGGAAGGCTGCCTCACTACCTTTTGATTCAACTATTGTAGTTCTGGCTTTTATCATTTAACGTAAAATCCGCTACAGTGTCTTGTAGACCAACACATAGACACTTGTGTAAGATCGAAATAAATCATAAGAGAGACGAACAATCCAGCACCGTTGTGCAGCAATGTTCCAATTCACCTCAACATTCCCCGTGCCCATTTGATGTAATTGGACCATTTTGGACGGAGTCTAGGCTCTTACTGCCTATTGGTAGTTTATGTTAGACAATATCTCTGATAACTCCAATTGGCTAACATTGACCAAGAGGTTTAATCTGAAATCTTTATTCCTCTTTTTTCTTTTTTTTAACTATTGAAGGGGGAAACGCCAATGGATATTTTATTATGTAATTATGAGAAATATGGAGTGAAAAATTAATAAAACATTTATTAAAAAAAATATTTAATATATATATATATATATATATATATATATATATATATATATATATAATATAAATATTAATACCTATTATTATATATACATATATATATATATACTATATATAGTTATATATAATATTATATTATATATATATATATATATTATATATATATAATATATAAAATAAAATAAAAATTAACTGAAGATTTTCTTGTACCAATAAAATATCAACATTGAACCAATTAATAATTTATACCTTTTCAATGAAGAAATAAAGACTTGAAAATCTGTGCTGAAACACTAACTTCAAAACTGACATCAGCAACGCCGACTTCTTTTGGTTCCTTCTGTGTTACTGTTAATAGGTTTAAGTTTCCTTTTTCGTCCGTCTTTCGATCTATTAATGTATTTGTCGATTACTTCACCAAATTTTGAAATATCTTCGTCGCGTGGATTGTACCGTTTACAATTAAGACAAATAGAGTTTAGATCCACATTACCTCTGCAACCATAGGAATAAAGGCACATTCTATTATCTTTAAGATCATTACACCAACTCACAAAATTTTCTTTCCATTCGTTTGATAATACATCATATTTGGAAAACCAGTTTAATAATTTTTCAATTTCATTCTTATATCTCATAAATAATGTTACCACATTTTCGTAAATAAGATGTTCAAACAAGATTTTTTCGAGTGCTCTCTTTTTAAAGCTGTTGTGAATACCCGTCCAAGTAAAGTACTTCTCCACAAAATCATATCTTCCACCTATAATTAACCTCAAATGAAAGAAGCTATTCTGGAGGGGAATATTTTTCTTGAATTCACGTATTTCTCTTCTGGAAGTTAAAAACCAACTCAGAAGTTCTTCAATTTCATCCCACATTTTTTCCAGTAAATAATGCTTAATTATATCAAAGGATTTTAAAATTATATCTCTCTTGCATCTTTTTATCTCCTCATCTGATAAAGGAAATCCATTGAAAAAGTTTTTTATATCAACTAATTTGGCTTTCTCTCGAATTAGTATAATATATAGATCAAGTTTCTTTGGCAAAACAGAATAAAATTCCTTAACTTCCTCTTTCGAAAACTGGGTCCATTTGAGCAATTTCTTGACAAAACCCGATTTTCCTTTTACTATGAGTTTAACACATGAGGAAATCACATTTTCTTCTTTATTAAATATTAAACTTTTTTTAAATTTTTTCACTTCAGGTTTTGATAGTTCTGCCCATCGAATGAACACATCTGTTCGATATAATTGTCTTCGGGCAACACACTGGCTATAAAATTCAATCGTCTTCTCATCAAGTGCAAACCGTCTTTTAAAATCCTTACATTCTTTCTGAGAGAGAGTGCTCCATTTAACAAATTTTTTAATCTGCATAAATACTGTGTCTGCTCATCAATATGATTCTCGGACTTTCTTAAAACCGCTCATTTACGTGTCCCTATTTAGACAGATTTTAAAGAAGAAGAAAAAGAGGGAAAAAAACCTTACCAAGTGGAACAATTTCAATATCGTATGTGAAAATCAGAGCCAATTTCCACCCCACACAGAAACCACCCACGTCGTTCCCCTGTTTAATAATGATGATTCTATGGATACTCCATTAAAGCAGTTTCCATATTTGGGACCCGGAAAGTGTTCCTTTTAAGCTCTCTTTTATCTCGCCCATTCCAAAAGGACAGATTTCGATTCAAATCTTTATCAATATGTTTTAATTGGGAGGAATCGCAGAAAAGATTTTCCTCTTTCCTTAGATGCGATAACAAAAAGTTATTCCGCCATTCATTTATCTCCTCATCATGCAAAGCATAATTCAGCATCTTTTCAAACTGATCAAATTTACCATCAAGAATTAAGTTCCATAAACTTTTTTGAACAGAACTACTTTCGACATAATTCCTCTTGAAGCTTCTAACTTCTTCTTTCGGCACAAAACATTCAAGAAACAACTCGACTCTCCTTAAATCACAATTTTCAAATGGCCATTTCACCAATTTCATATTGATTTTCAAAATATTTCCTCTGTATTATTCCAGGTTGCACTTCTAAAAATCAGTCGAATAACCTCTTCATCTTGAATGTCAAAGGATGAGGGTTTAAAAAGCGCAGATACTATGGATTTTTCATCTAACTTAAGGTATTCATTTGCAAAGAATAAAGGTTCATCACATTCCCCAACAACATATACAACATTTTTATTTTCATCACCTTCTTCAATATATGTAACAAAAAACTCTTCATCAAAGCCCTCGATACAAAATATCGAACTTTTCAAACCTGAAGGACTTGCCATCCAAAAGTCTCTCAAAATGTGACTATAATCACAATTAATGTCGGAGAATCGTTTTCTTCATAATCAAACTCCACAATCCCTCGTTGAAGACAGAAAAAAAAATCATAATTAAGCCGGAAACGATTCCCAAAACGTACTTTCACCTATGTCCAATAAACAAGTGTTGATAAGGCCAACTTAATAAATGATATAATACTAAATATAACGTTTTTTCTGAATGAAAGAGCACTTTTAATTGGTTCTCATCTAATTGACGTACCAAAATCAATATCATTTCAATATTTGGATGAAAAAGTATGCTTAACTGAAAGGAAAAGAAATCTGAAGTTTTATCACTTAAGGAATTGTCCAATTCGTCTCTGGAAAGAATCAAAGCCTTCTCTCTTTCCGATTCATTAAGTTCCTCAAAGCAGCTTTTAAATGATGCATCATTACCAATATTCAAAGACGATTTAAATTTCAATAATGAAAAAGTGTCATGTTCTAAATATTTAAATAAAGGCTGGAGATTTCCCGACAAAAACATAAACCACACAAATACCATATCATTCCTCCCCGCGATACCTAAACCATTTTCATCATATTTTCCGTTAAGTTTAGGTCTCTTTTCATCCGGTAGTTGTTCCCACAGACCAGGAATGACATCAGAAAAACAGTAATAACAAGCTATACAAAATCTAGTGGAAGAAGCTAATTTCAGGGTCCTTTATCATTTCTCTCGCTACCAATTTTTTATTAATCATCCCATTTGAGTTATAAAAAGAACTTCTAAGATAGTAATAACAATAATTAAAGTTTAAATCAAAACATTTCTCATGATATTTTGCCCACAACAGAGATCTACATATACAAAAAATAACTACAGGTAATATTTTTCCTCGTAAAAGGAGTATAATTCACGGGGGCACACAACACCAACAACACAACACCCCAACCACCCACCACCACCCCACCAACACGCAGACTCACCATATACACAATACACCACACAAGCCACCCAACAAGCTCAACCCACCCAGACACACACCACACCCCACCAACCACACCATACCACAACACACAACCCCACAACAACACACAACAACAAAAACCAGCCAAAACACGTACCCAACACCCAACCCAACACAACACACACACACAAGAGCACTCACCAAACAAAACAAAGGTCAACACAACACAACAAAACACAAACCACACACAAACATCCACAGCCCAAAACTATTTTTCCTACGCCAGGAATCATCGGTATTAAAAACCAAATATATGAATATCTCTTAAGCTTTCTTTCAACTAGTTACAACTAGTTTTGTTAAAAAAAAGATGTCAATAGTTAGAAAAATTGTAAAAATTTGTGGATTGCAATCAAAAATTTTTGAGAAGTGCAATGGCCACTGTCTGGAAAACCTGCAGAGCTCAATCAAACGAGGAAACCATTTCTGGACAAAACATGGGATTATATAATCTACTATATTATAGATAATATTATATGTATAATAATTATATATATAATACTATATATAGTATATATACTATATATATATAGATATATATATATATATAATATATATATACTACTATATATGTGTGAGGGAATCGAATAACTGCAACCGCAAATGCGACGCAACCGCACATATTTTTGACCACTGGTCTACACAACCGCAAACCGCGGTGCCGCCCTGCTATAATAAAAAATCGGCAAATCGGGCTTGTAGGAAGTTTCTCTCACAACAGCAACCAAACACATACACAATACCTTCTCAACCACAACACACACCAACCCACACCACTAATCCGCCATCTACCTCAGAACAACCTTCTCTCATCACTCACCACAACACATCAACCACATCACAACAACAATCAACCACATCAACCAACCCAGACCATAACTAACCAATCACAATAACAAAAGCCACACAACAACCACACAATAACACGACACACAAACCACATAACCAACCACACTCAACCCAACAACATCACCAACCCCAAGCCACCAAACAAAACACCAAACAACCACAACTCTATAACCAAACCCTCACCAACCAACACACCACCAGCAACCTTCTCCACCATACAAATCACCTTTAAACACTTCCAACCACACCCCCACCAACACAACATCACAATCAACCCACTAACCCAACTCACCAACAAACACACCCCAACCAAGGAAACCAAAACCCCGCACACAAAAAAACACACAACTCGACACACCCAACGACACCAAATACAAGAACACCCACTAAATCAACACAACTATCACAACCCAAAACCAAACCAACACACAAGCCACCAACAGCAAACCCACCCCACCCACAACACCCCCAACCAAACCCAACCACACTAACACATAAACACCTATCACCAACCACTACGCAACAACAATCACACCACACAACCAACACAAACAGCCCCAACACTACTAACTACCACCCAAGCTTCTCACACAACCAAAACCACCTCTCAACACCCCACAACCCCAACTAAGCAAACACATACAACACAAAATACAACACCACCCCACAACCAACATCTCCATCATTTCAACACACCAACAAACAAGTCCCCACAACCACTTTTCATATCTAACACAACACACACAACAACAACATCACATACACCCACAACCCCGAAACCAACACAAACAACACTATACACACAAGATCCAGAATAACATATACAACCAGACATACACCCCTAAACACTAATCAAAACAGCTACTCCACCACCAACCAACAACCCACCCAACTAACCTAAAAGACGAAGACAAAAAACCATTTACTTTTCCTCGAAACAAATAATAATAATATAAAATACGCCAACATATAAAAAATAACAACAAACGACCAAAACTCTCTCAAAAACAACCAACAGAAAATACTAACATCTTCGAAACGCAGCTCGAACCTTCGTCTCTTCACACACCCGCATTCAGGCTCCGTTAAATAAAACTACAATAAAATTACGGGCAAAATAGTGTGTTTTTTGCAACGGTTTCGCGATTTGTTTAATGATGTTATTTAGATATTTCATAAAATCAGATTTTTTTAAAAATTTAAAAAAAATAAAATTGGTAAATTCACCAACAATAAGATTTTAAACCTTAAAGTTTCTTAGGTAGAAAAGATATCTAATCATTGTCTTTTTTTAATCTGAGCGTCTATGACGAGAGGATATCAGCTCTAATTTTGTAACAATCGATCCCAGTGTTCCTTCGTCATCTCTAATGCTTTTGCTAGGGCCGATGACGTTACGGTCGCAAATTTTATTTTAGTGGAGTTAAGAATGTGAGGTAGGGTATAGGTATGTATCCTTTTAAAATTTAAAGATAATAGTGCCTTTCCAACGACAATTTATTAAAAGATACACTACCTAAAAGATTTTATTGGCTTGTTTCAAGGTTTGTCCCCAACCACTACTTAAAAAAAAAAACCTAACAAAATTGTAACAATAACTACTTGATTATCGCTTTAAAAATGTTGGACTCTATAAAGAACCTAGCAAAATTGAGGTTCTTTATATATTGATCTGAGGCTAGAGAGTTGGAAAAAGAAAGGAAAATACCAACATTTCTTACTCTCTAAAAAATTTGGACCATAACTCATCCCTACAAAAGCCATTTAGAGAAAGGTCGAAGGAACACAGGATCGATGTTATTGCAAAATATAGAACTTGATATCTCCGGTGATAGACACTTACAAAAAGACATTTATCAGAATTTTTTTAATTTAAGATTGTAAATAATTTTAATGTTTTTAAATGCCAATACATTTGTTGATGATTTTACCTCAATTTTATTCTTCAAAATTTTCAAAAATGTCTTATTTTATTGAAATATCTAAAAGTAAATCACAGACATGTCCAACATTTTAAAACAAAAAAATTTTGTCCTCAATTTTAATAAAAATTTTAAAATTTTCTTTACGGGGGAGCCTGGAATGGGAGAGGACGGTTAATGTCCCTCGGTGTCGTGTACAAAGTATGCGTATAAGTGTGATTCAAATAATGCTCCCCTCGAAGCACCTGACGCTGGACTTTTGTAAATTTTATTTATTGGTGTTTTTATTTCCTGTGTGGGGGTTTTAAATTATATATATATATATATATTATATATAATATATATATAATATATATAATATTATATATATATAATCATATAATATATATATGGTACCTATTATTTACCATTCCAAAAGCTAAGTAAATCTATGGAAAATTGCCTATTATTATCATTATTATACAAAAACACTTATCCCGCTTTTAGCGTCGGTTAAGTAAATAGGGTAACAGGGTGCATGGTGAAACTGGGCGAAAAGCGTTGAATTCTATTTCCACGAACAGTCTTCATCTCTCTAGCCTTATAAAGCCTTTTGGCCTTTGACCTGCCCCTGATACCCACCTTACCTTCCCACAAAAAGGTTCCATCTCCTATCTCTCGGGCCAACAACGATGACAACCACCTACCTTCGAGCCTCCCCACCCCTCCCACATAGACCTCTATCTTGCATCTGAGCAGTACTTCCCACGCATTTCATTAACTTATTCCATCCAAAGTCCAACCTTGCATCGTCGTCGGTCTCCCCCTTCCTCTTCTTCCTATCCCCCTCCGATCGACTCCCAAACTCGTCGACCCTAAGCCTCTGACCACTTAGTCCTGGTCAATCCTCTGCGAGCAAAATTCTCCTCCTAGGAGGAAGTGATGGAACAAACAAACAAGCCATTATCTCGTCAACATTCCCTTAGCTCCTCACAAGACAGCATACCTTAATTCCCAGCTCTCATCCTCAAACTTCATGATTTCCGGCACCTAAGCAAATCACCACGTCCTTCTCTCTATCACCCTATTCCTAATCTTGTTCTCTCTTTCGATTAAGTCCCCCACTATGACACGGCTCTCAACCCATGTTTTCATTCCTCAAAAGAAACATTACACTTTCTAGCTTTTTTTCTTGTTTTATGTGGATCCTAAGAGCATTATCCCAACACACGCCGATGTTTATAATTTGTCAACGTTTCACAGACCCATTATGAGAGACGGTAACCCGCTGGAACACATATTTCTTCAAACATTACTTATCTGCGTAACCGAAGTTATGTCTCGAGAATAAAGAAATCACCCCCCTTTCCATAATGTCCACTCAGTAGGAAAAGTCCATCTCAAGAATGCTACTCATTTCGCGTTTTCTGCCTCTTACTCTGTGATATCATCTCTTCCATCATCCCTCCCTCCGAGATGGTACCCAAATCCATCGACCTAATAGATTTTGTGTGCTGAAAAGATACCGTTTACGTGTTGTTTCTAAGAATTAATTTCACAGTTGAGACGACTCTTAACCCAACACCTACACCATAGCGATACACTACTCTTACTAATCTCCAGTCTAACCCAATCATCCCAGCCTCATCTTTGAGTCAAATCTAGCTCAATCTACAGGAACAACAAGATGTTAACACTATAGTTACTACTCGTATCCTTGAGCGGGCAATTCTTTATTAGAAGCCTAATAAGACCCTTGGTAACGCAACACACCACTCTCAACTCCTTCACCAAATACTACAGCCCTTTGAAGGTTCTTCGCCACTAAGAGCAAGAATTGAAAAGTGCGAGTTGAGAATCATCCGCTCTTTTTTCCTAAAACAACCCAGTACTCACCACATGGAAATGGTTTCATATCAATTTCCACCCCTCTCCCCTCCCTCTTCATTTCCTCCTACGAGAAGCTGGCGACCTCGAGAACTTATAATTGAAAAAAGCCACGAGGTGACATTACACATCCCTATCTTAACTCTCTCTTTTACGCTGCCAAACATCTCACTCTCCGATAGAGTTAGAGTGCACCCCCGTAATACTCTCACTTACACGAATTCTGGCATCATTAAGGAAAAGTAGGAATTAAAGTAGCTATTCACTAAAAAAGGCCCTAATAACCCTTTAACTAATTACCCGCGACGTATACAAGACTCCAAGAAACCTCCTCCCATGCAACAGGCTAATCATAAAAATAACCCCATACCCTCTCAACCTTTTTCCCTTCTGATCACTCTATTCAGAAAATAAATAATGCTTTCTCAAAGAAGAAGTCGATCACAGGAACCAGACAGTTTCTGTTTCTTGGGAGTGTGTTGGTATTATTTGAGCTATTTTATGATACCTTTAACATCCACAGAAGCACTAGGATCTATCTCTAAGTAAGCGATGAATAAAACTTGAGGAATCCACAAGCGACCCCCTATGCCAGACCCAAAGACCTTTGGAGCTAAATTGGCCTCCTGGAGTTCTAGCAGCGTCCCGCCCCCGTGCCCAATATTCCCTCCGTCCTCCGTCGTAAATTCTCAAATGCCTCCACTCGGACCTCCTCATTAGTATGTATCATTCTCCCAGTATAGCACTCCATCCAAGTCCAACCCTACGTTTCATCCACCACCAAAGCGGATCAAATACCATCTATGATTATTCCCCACACCTGAAATCACGATATCCTATCCTCCTTCATCGCCCAGTTTAGTAATACCCAGTCAAGCGGCCGAAAAGCGGAACCAAACAACCATCCTCCCAATCCTGTGGAACCTCTCCCCTCTCCAACATAACATATATTATATACCTATACAGCCATTCCGGCTCCGATCACCCGAACAGTTAACTTGCCTCCCATCTGGGTAACATGTTCACACTGATATTCCAGATACTCACAACCAATGATTCTCTAAGGAAATAGACGTTTAGTAACCTGTGGACTTTTCCTTTTTTTCCTTTTAGTTTAGGCGAGAAGTGTTGCAGAGATCTGAGATTAAAAACAAGTGAGAGCTATACTCCTAATAATTTCTTCCATTTGTATTCCAAACTCACCCTTCCTGCGCCCACTTCCCCGCGCCCATAAGACCCTCTAGAAGGTTATCACTCTGAGCGGTGTAAATCCTCTTCCTCTCTTTTTATCTCTCGTGGCCCAATAGGCTTCCGATTTACAATTTTCAATAATCCTTGTGCCGTTGCTTAAAAATTCTCCAACACTGACCCCCATCTTTTCCTCACGGAAAGTCCATTATAATACCTTCCTCCTTATTTGAGCCGTAACTACCTAATTCCCCGAGTTAATCCAACACTAATAAGTCTCGCAACCCTTTAACCCTCTCCCCGAGTAAAGGCCCCCTCCATCTCGGTCTTCCTTTTTACTAAGAGATTCAATAATTAAAAAAAAGAAACTACATAATTTTCATATATTCATTAACAGAAAGAGAATAACAGCAGAGGATAACGTAACAAACTAAACATTACAACATTACAAATGATGATTAGTTCTAAACTGCTGAGTGAATGGCACCACCAATTCAAACTTCCAACATACTACAACTCGCTAACGAGCCATTCATCAATCAATAAAAATTGAATTCAGGCTCTTCAACATAAAAGGAAACACCTGGCAATAATCGAGCGCCACCACACCCTTCCATCAAACGTTCATAAAGCAATCTACAGGAAGCCCATCCACACTCCACCAACAACAGACAAACACACACCTATCTTTCGCTACGACAAACCGATATCATAAAAACCAACCATAATACTCCCTACAAAACACATAATCCACTATAAAACATCAACCTAATTCCGTCCAAGGAAAACTCACTCTTCAAGGCAACCAAGCCATCTACTTCACATTAATAATCACTCCTGACGAGCCAAACACATTTTCACACAACAAAACAGCTACCACCTATTTTTCTTTTTTCACCAAAGCTCTAGTTTCACCTCCTCACGCCCACCATTCACATATCCTTTCCTTCAAGAGAGTATCGTAAGCGTGTTGCTAGCGCCACCCAAACTTTATATACTCCAAAATATCCAACCATATTCTAACGGGAGAGCATAAGCTCTACAACAACTTAAGAATTCGTTCGTCATCTGAGTTACAGTCTCCAATCCTTCTCCTTCCGATCCAACTTCGTATAGACCTAATTTCAGGCGTCAACCTCATCCGTCCCTCCCCATATCCTTCCAGATACCAACAACCTAATAAAACCCCTCTCTACACAACTTGCCACTCAATTCTAATTTTTTCCACCTGGATACATGAACTATTCACATATCTCCTACTCATATTCTTCTATAACTCATTCCCACTAAACCGTTACTCCTCCCCCTACGCAAACAAATTCACAACGACAATACCCTCTAGAAACAAAAGGCAACAAAACCACACAAAATAGTGAATCAGATAACCCCGAGATTGGCCTACCCTCTTGCCCCTTTCTTTCAGAGTTGATGAATGAGGTGTCACAGGGAAGAAAATTTTAACTTCTTTCAGCAAACAGAACCTAGTTCAGATTCAAGCAAAAGAGGGGAGGAAAAAGACAATGGATTTACCACGAAGAACGTTGGACTCCGCAGTTGTTAGAGATGTTTTGACAAGAGGCCAGAAAGATTATCAGTAGGAGAATCAAAGGAGTTTAGCACACTTTCGTTTGATGAAAAGCTCGCTTGTTCGACGCAAGAGTATCGTCCTGCCATAGGATTTCCTTTGGAAGGAGTTAACAACAACCGGAATGCCTCTAACCACAGGCCATCCACGTCCCCAAACCATTCACGCCCCCCAAAAAAAGACGCTTCAAACGTAGTTTTTTAAAGCACCCGGTTTTCTTCATTAAATGAATGAAGCAAGGTGAATAATATATAGCTATATATAATAACATGGATGATTTGGTTTTGGAGATATGTTTTACGAATCGAAGAGTTTGAAATTATTTGCGGAAGCCTACGACCTAGTATTTGGATCGCACTGATCTCAGCCTGAATGGCCATAGGTGTGTAAAAGAAGGGGTTTGAAAAAGTAAAACCTTGAATAGATAAGGTATGGTTTGCTAGAGCGAGTAAGCCACGGATCGGAACTCGTGGACAGTCTTACAAAGTGAAGTTAGTGAGATGTGGATTATGCGGAAGAGAAAGTATGAGTACAAGGCGTCGTGGAACAAAAGGTAGTAGGTACTGAGTTTTTTAAATATTTATGAGAACCTTTCCTTTCTGTTTAATTTAAAATACCCACAACAATTAGCAGCTCTCGACGAACGGTATGTATGATCAGGCGTGTAGCTAGAGGAAAAGTAGCGCGCGAATGCAGCAGGGTCAAACCGGTAGGGGCAGTCAAAAGCAAGTCATCTGGGTTCTGGCAAATTAAATCTTATAGCTTTGCGGTGTGTAGTAAGCGACGCTTGGATGAAGAAGGGACTAAGTCTTTACCCGTGCGCCCCAATAGTTGATCTCAGGCCATCAGATCAAAGGACGGGCCAGAATATAAGTCTCGTCTAACTAGTGTGAGCGTAAATGGCATAGTTAGTGAGACTGAATGTGTCTGAAATAAAGCGCGGGTTTAGATTTAAAGTTACAATGGTTACAGGATGGACAATTAGAGGCGTGAGTCTTTAGGTATGTTGAGAAGATTATGGAATGAAAAAGGTAAATAATAATTAAAATTATGAACGTATGATATAGAGGGTTATGGTGTGAAGAAAGGCTGTGATAAATGAGGTTGTGGTCAGATTTTGAGAATAATAATGAAACCGAAGAGATTGTTGGAGGGATAGGGTCATGTGGAATGGATGGATGACAGCCGCTTGGTTAAGCTTTGGTTAAGGCGATGTATAGTGGTGAGTGTGCTGGGAATCGACCAGCTGGGGAGACATAAGAAAAAAGTGAATTGAGTCCAGTAAAGGAATGCCTGGCGCAGTGAGGAGAGAGTATGAACTTTGGAGAGGTGAGTGAAGAGATATTGGTATACCATGAATAGAAAATGAAATGGCCGGCTTTTTCTGAGAGGGAGCATGAGTGGTGTGGACCCCATCCTGGAGCCAAAGGAGTGAATGAACCCCACATTGACGAGAATGCCAGTGAGTAAAGTGACAGGGTCCATCGCTAGGTTCTAGTGGGGTCCCGTGAAAGCTCTAGGTGTGAATTTTCTGGACTGTGACGATGTTCTCACTAGAAAAGGTTTATAAATTGGCGAAGAATGGTGATGGGAAAGGGTCTGGGGCCCTTCTTTTCGATTTGCGTCATATTCTTTCTACTACTTTCTTGTTCCCGGTGCATGTTGAGGCACCTACCCCAGTTTCTTGGAGAGAGAAAGTGTGGGAGATGGAGTGCATGACGATATTCATATTATAATACTGAATAGATAATATATTTGTTATATTATTATTGTATATATATATATTAATATATATAATATATATATATATATATATATATAATTATATATCATATAATATATATATAATAGTAGTATATTTATTCATATATATATATAGAGTATTATCATATTTAAATTATAAGTGATAATATATATATTATATTTAGTATTCATTAATTAAATTAATTACTCATATATACAATAGTATAATATTCATATATATATATATAGTATTAATTATAATATATATATATATAAGTAATATATCAGGGTTGCATGGGTTTCACAGTATGCAAATTGATTTTTCAAGCTACAGGAGTTTACACATCCGTACTTCCTAGAATTGTTCAAGCTACAAGTACAAGTACAAGTACTCTAGAATTTGTTTCACCCACCAGTTACAAAGTAACAAATCGTTACATAGGGTATATCATAGAACAAGTACAAGATACAAGTACTTTATGAAAGAACGTCCATTATATAGTAATTACTAATATACTACTAATCCACATATATACTATAATATAGTGTTAATGTACAATTGAAATATATATCCCTTATATATATATATATAGTAAGGTACTATACTTACTCCATAACTATCCTTAGTGTATATATATATATATATATATTCATCATCATCATCATCATCATCATCATTAATCATCATCATCATTCACCACTCATCTATCTCCCAAGGACTTGGAGGCAAGGTGACATGAGAAGACGTAACGTGTATATACCGGAAACTCATATGTAAAAGAATCAAGGTCTCTTGTGTATAGGGAAGAATATTGAATGAGACAAGAGTTTAGAAAGAAAGAAAAAAGCCCAGCCTACCGCCCACGCTTTTATATACCGAATTAGTGAT
>JABUQX010081025.1:35000-40453 GCA_015478945.1 Trachelipus rathkii | reverse complement strand
TATATATATATATAAATATATATATATATATACGCTTAGAATTTACGTTTTTTATGAAATTTCAACAAAAAGTATATTCAAGGACTAACTATAATATTTCTAATGATACTTGCAATTTAATATTATTTTTAATATTTTTAATATTTTTTTTTAATTTTAACTACTGCCACTCACGAGTCAGAGGTACCGGATTGACAACCCCCACCCTTCTGCCAATTGCCATGCATTTAAACTCGTTTTTATTTTCATTATTTTGCTTTTCATATTTCTAATTATTTTACTTACTCTCAGCGTATTATTATAATTTGCATCATTTACTACAAATAATTAAAAAAAATTAACGTATTATTATTATTATTATTATTATTATTATTATTATTATTATTATTATTATTATTATTATTATTATTATTATTATTATTATTATTATTATTATTATTTATTATTTATTATTATTATTATTATTATTATTTATTATTTATTATTATTTTTATTATTATTATTCATTTTAATTATTATTATTATTATTTTTATTCATTTTAATTATTATTATTATTATTATTATTATTATTATTATTATTATTATTATTATTATTATTATTATTATTATTATTATTATTATTATTATTATTATTATTATTATTATTCATTTTATTATTATTATTATTATTATTATTATTATTATTATTATTATTATTATTATTATTATTATTATTATTATTATTATTATTATTATTATTATTATTTTTATTATTATTATTTTAATTATTATTATTTATTATTATTATTATTATTTATTATTATTATTATTATTATTATTATTATTATTATTATTATTATTATTATTATTATTATTATTATTATTATTATTATTATTAGTATTATTTTTTTACAGTTGTCACCACCACTCACGGGCAGAGCCCTATTCAAGGAGGGGGTGTTGCACACCTCAGACATTCATCAACTAACGCAAACTACGCAGATGAGCACAGACGCAGGCTTTAAAGTGAGATTAAATTCAACTGGGAAACACAGAAGATGGAAGAGAATCCACAGAACAGAGGTGGCAGGAAAGAAGGAAGCACCGCAGCGAACTAGCCTGGAGTTACCAATATCAACACAAAACTCATGCCGACACAGCACCCCTTGTGTTCTACGAGGGCGTCGTAAGGGTGGTGGTACGGGAGTGTTAGTTTCCCTCGAGACTTGCCCCTGCAGTACCTATAGAAACGAGGTAAAGCACAAACATCGTGCTGCAAGATAGAGGGTCAAGGAACTGGTGCATAGAACAGTTTATGTTTTGGTCTTTGACTCGACCAAATCCAAAAGCCGGGTGAAACCAGAGCCCCCTCCAGATATGAGAGCAGTACTCCATACAAGGGAGGATGATGCCTTGTATAGTTGGAGCAACTGAGAAGAGGAAAAAGTCTCACAGTCTAAACAGAACTCCCAGTTTCTTTGAGGCCGCCCTAGCAACCGTTGTGATGTGAGGTTTCCAAGACATTTTTTTGTTTATGTTAAGGCCAAGGATGTTTATATTGTCAACAGGAGAGAAGAGAGAACCGTCGAAAGAGATAGGAAAGTTAGAAGGTGTCTTAGAGAGGGAGATTTGTAGAAGTTGGGTTTTTAAAGAATTGAATTTCACAAGGTTGAGACGACCCCACCTGGAAATTCTATCCAGATCAGCGAGAATAGAATCGGAAAGATTGAGACGAGAGGCAATTCTAGAAGTAAAAGAGGGAGCAGAATTGAAATGAGTTGAAGAATGAAGGGTCGAGTCATCTGCATATGAGTGGATAGAGTTAGATGTGCAGGTGAGAAGATCATTAATGAAAAGTAGGAATAAAGTAGGAGATAAGACAGAACCCTGAGGAACACCACTATTGATAGAAAAGGAAGAAGAAGTCGCCCCATCAACAACAGCCGATATTGAGCGATTTGAAAGAAAACTAGACATAAGTAAGCAAAGAGAAGGAGGAAACCCAAAGGAGGGGAGCTTGGAGAGCAGTGACGCATACCCGGTCAAATGCTTTGGATATCGCAAGCGCCACCACGCAAGTCTCCCGTAGTTCCTAAGGGCGGAAACCATAAATTTGGATAGGAAAGTATATCGCCAGTAGACCTCGAGCGCCGAAAGCCGTACTGGCGATCGGAAAGAAGTGAATGAGATTCAAGATGATCTAAGAAATGAGAGTTCAGAAGGGTTTCAAAGATCTTAGATAGAATACAAGTGAGAGCTATAGGGCGATAGTTAGAAGGATCAGAGCGGCTTCTTTTTTTCGGAACAGGTTGGGCATGTGCAAGCTTCCAATACTGAGGGAAAGTATTGATATTGAGACATAGAGAATATAGTGAACGAGGGGGCGGTAAGCACGAAAGCACTTCAAAACTCGGAGGAATGCCATCCGGGCCAACCGCCTTCCTAACGTTCATAGATTTAGATCCCATGCACCTGATCAAATGTAATAACAGATAAAGCATAGGGACACCTGAGAGAAGAAGGTGGAGGATGAGGAATGCCAGAATCGTTCAGGGTTGAGTTAGAGGAAAATAGGAGGCCGAAGAGATTGGCCTTTTCAGTTGGAGAATTAGCAACAGAACCATCAGATCGAATAAGAGGAGGAAAGACAGATTTACAGAAGTTGTTAGAGATGTTTTTGGCAAGAGGCCAGAAAGATTTATCAGTAGGAGAATCAAGGAGGTTAGCGCACTTTCGTTTAATGAAAGCCGGTTTGCTCGACGAAGAGTATCCCTGCAACGATTTCTAGCTGAATGAAAATTAGCAAGAGTGATAGGAGAACGAGAATTTTTCCATCCCCGATACGCACTGTTTCTAGCCTGAATGGCCAGAGAGGAAGCACGTTCGAACCATGGATTATGAGGAGAGAAAGATTTAGTCGAAGAAGGAATGAACCTGCTCATCCCATCAACGATTACAGCTCCCACCTTATCGGCTGAAGTCGAAGGTCACCAGAGACAAAGGTCATTCCAATTATAGTAGCGTATAGCTGTAACGCAAGGCCTCCCAATCGGCCCGATCAAAGTGCCAGAAAAAACGCGTAGGGCAGGATGGAGCTGTTGGAGAGAAAGTATTAAAATTGAGAGATATAAGGTTGTGGTCAGATTTTACCGATAGGAGCGAAAGTGGTGCATTTAAAGAGAGAAGGACTAGTGGTGAAACATAGGTCAAGTGTGTTCAAGAATTGGTTGGGACGGAATGTGTGTAGGTTCTTAATTAGTTGCTCCAGATCGTTAAGAATGCTGAATGATTCGGCCTCCTCCCCACCTAAATCAGTATGAGAGGACCCCAACCATTCAGTGTTGTGTACAGTAGTAATAGGGGGATTTTGGACACCGTAGCTCCGCCCCCTTTTTGACCTTGACTGACCGCTGGTCATTTTGACCAACGGTATTTTTACCTGACCTTGACCTTTTTTGGGCCCAAATTTTTACCTGTCCTTGACCTTTTTGGGGCTTGACCTTTTTGGGCAACCTGAATTTTTTACCTTAACTTTTTTTTGTGCCTTGACCTTTTTTGAGAACCCTATTTTTTGAGAACCCTAATTTTTTTGAGAAACCTTTTTTTTTTTTTTTTTCAGATACGTTAGTTAGTTATTTTTAAGTTTGTGTAGTTTATTTTGTTCATGTTCTTTCATGGCCCTTTTTTTTTTTTTGTTGTCAACCTTTTTTGTTTTTTCTTTTTATTCACCACTGAGTCGATAAAGCGTCTTGTTATTCTTCGTCATAATTTTCAATCGTCGTTTTCGTCGGGATGAATCGCAAATTCATCGTCTTCGCCATCGTCGCGTTTTTTAACAAATTCCGCGGAGTCCGTCGCATTCGTAGCAAAGAACCACGCACAAAGAACCGCTAAGTAGAAAGGCCAATAGCTAAGGTGTACTTTCATACGTTGTAATTATTATTATTTTAACTTGAAACAACGAGAGTTCAAGGCAAGTATTATATTTTACGAAAACACTTCGTTTTTTATTAAAACTTATACCAAATATTTTATTGATTCTCCGAGAACCGCACTATATTTTCAAATTCATCTTTCACTATATATATATATATATATATATATATATATATATATATATATATATATATATATATATATATATATATATATATATATATATATATATATATATATATATATACTACGAATTTTCACCATCCCTTCCATCTGTGCTTAAACTTCCTTACCACCTCAAGCCTCACCGTCTTTATATATTCGAGTTCCCCATCGGTCATAAATCAAAATAGAACTCGACCTCTCACTACCGAGGCAAACCGCGGACCTTTTAACCACACCTCCAGCGGTACGACTTAGTAGAATATAAATTTAATTTCCAGGTTTATAAAAGCAAGTCCGCGGCTTCCCAATAATAATTATAATAATTATTATAATAATAATTATAATAATAATAATAATAATAATAATAATAATAATAATAATAAAAATAAAAAAAAAAAAAAAAAAAAAAAAAAAAAAAAAAAAATAATATATATATATATATATATATATATATATATATATATATATATATATATATATATATATATATATATATATATATATATATATATATATATATATATATATATATATATATATATATATATATATATATATATATATATAACGCGGAAATATTGCGCCTGCGGGCTAGCACGCGGCGGGCGGGAATCGCGGCGGGACGCAACAGCGGGTGCGGCCATTGACTTTGCGGGTGGGGCTCATGCTGAGCCCTGGTGGTTAGCTTATGAACTAGGGGAAAACTACTCCGACCAATCACAAGTAAGGAAAACATTTCCTTCTTACATGCTTAAAGGATCTTACCGATCCAGCATGTTTCAGTTTGAAATATATTTATAAAAATAATAACAATGATTCTTGTCTATACTGGAATTACCTTTTGACCTGGTATTAGGATTAAATTAGACCTAAATTTAGGCCTAAATTTAGGCCCAACGTAGTTATTGCACCACATTTTACAGAAAAAGGTCAGTTTGAAATATATTTTGACTTGAATTAGGCTTAAATCGCCCCGGGATACAAAAAGGATTATCCTACAAACACATTTACAGAGAGGTCGCTTGTTTCTGTAAGGAGTGGCTTGTTGTGTTTCTTCGTGATGGATTGTCATATAATAATAAAGAAAACCCGAATTATTTAAAAACTTTGAAATATTTTAGTTAACATCGAGTGAATAATATAAATGTAAGTGAATAATTGTTATTTTTAAATAAGAACTTAAAAAGATTTTAATAAAATACATGTTATGTTAGCAGAGAAGAACTTCTTATTTTGTTCTTTTTATACTTATTACATGGCTTAAAGATGATGTAAAGCAGTAAGTCAATAGATCAAAACGTAGCATAGCTTGGTGTAGAGGGTGCTAGGGGCTGACCTTACTGATTTACTGATTTATTGCTTAAGGTACGTA
>JABUQX010081025.1:20000-30000 GCA_015478945.1 Trachelipus rathkii | reverse complement strand
ACTTAACCTAACTTAACCTAACTTAACTTAACCTAACTTAACTTAACTTAACCTAACCTATTAACGCCTGCGAAGGGCTGTACGAGAAATTTTTGATGTTGTGTCGACCATTTAGGCTGGTCCCCAGAATGTTGGTGTTGATAATATCATCATCCTCAAATTCAACGAAAAATTTATTTTCTAGTCTGCTTCAGGTCTGTAGAAAATATTACACCTCTTTTCTTAAAAGAAAAGAATGAAGATCACTATACAGAAATTTTATAACGGTGTGAACCCAATTTTGTTTAATAAGATAAAGAATTTATGGATGAAATTTTCTTAAAGAAAAAATTAATTGAAAATTAAACGTATATATTAAACACAAAATATGATATCTAGATTGTTTTTAAATTCTACTTACTTTTATAAGAGTTAACTGTTAAGTTCTTCCATGAATAATTAACATAAATTATTTCCAATTTTAAATTGTTTTACTTTTGGTTTTCAAAATTTTTGTGATTTCTTTTTTACTTTTCATTGTTATCTTTTGATGTAAAATCTCCTGTTCACGTCGCATTATCTTTGATTTTCATAATTTATTTGTATTTATTACTTTGTAAGTTTGAAAATAAAGCTATTTGATTCGTGCTACTGTAAAAGATTTTTTGTTGTAAGGAGGTAATCTTGCAATAAAAATCATGTAATAATAAAATCACGTAATAAAAACAATGTATATGATAGTCAAAATTAAAAATTTATATATTAACTTAAAGGCTATTAAGAGTTAAAATTTAATCCATCGTTAAATTATTAATTAGTAATTATTAATTTATTATTAAATATTAAATATTAACCCTTAAAGAAACGCTAACTAGCAAAAGCTGTCAGCGACATTTTCTTAAATTAATTATTATTTATTTTAATTATATGTTTAATTATTAATTATTTTAAAACTTTTAATTTTCATTTTAAATTTCATCTAATTATTCTTATTTACTTGTTTAACTATTATATTTAATATTTATTTTTTCTTATATATTTAACTCTTTATTTTAAGGAATCGGGAAAGAAGCCGCCCTCGATTTTGCCGAACGAGGAGCTCGGGTCATTCTTGCCTGCAGGAATCTACAAAAGGCAGAGGAAGTAAAAGGTAACAAAACTATTATTATTATTATTATTATTATTATTATTATTATTATTATTATTATTATTATTATTATTATTATTATTATTATCAAAAATTACTTCATTCTCAGTGTGATAAACTGATAATATATATATACCGGTATATATATATATATATATATATATATATATATATATATATATATATATATATATATATATATATATATATATATATATATATATATATATATATATATATATATATATATATATATATATATATATATATTTATAAATGAACTTTGATTTGCATAAAATTATAATACTTATTTGCACAAATCACAATGCCCTAAGTGGGATTGAACCCTCACCCTTAGGATGGTAAACCAAGAGTGTTACCTCTTGACCACGATGAGCTAAAAGGAAACCCCCACCAATTACCTCTGAAAGGAATCTTGGCTTCCCAGAGTGAGTGCGCCATGTCTTTGACACCTAACCTCCGACGTTCATTCACGTTATCACAAAAATGTAACTGGTGGGCAAAATAATAATAATAATAACAAAAAATAATAATAATAATAAAAATCGAAATTTTTATTATTGGCTTAAATTAACGGTGGATCCACCTAAATCATTATTGCAATGGTCCCTAATCATTTAACCAAGTGGTTGAAAAATTAAAGGTCTTGTTAAAGATATATATATATATATATATATATATATATATATATATATTTATATATATATATATATATATATATATATATATTTATATATATAAATATATATATATATATATATATATATATATATATATATATATATATATATATATATATATATATATATATATATATATATATATATATATATATATATATTTATATCTCCTCCACCACTGCGTCGCCCTCGTAACACAAGAGGTGCCTTGTTCTCTCATGAAAATTGTGTGAATATTGGAGACTCAAGGATCACTCGTTATGGTACCTCCTTCTTTCCAGCCACATCTGTTTTGTGGAACTCCTTGCCTTCTTTTATTTTCCCCGCAATATTTAATCTTCCTCTATTTAAGTCCCGCGTCTGCGCCCACCTGAGGGAATTGCGTTAGGCAAGGGTCAGGGTGGGTTTACTTTCCATTTATTTTAATTTTTACTTTATGTAATTTTTTTTTATTTATTTATTAATTTTTTTTTGCCTTGGAAAAGTGCATTGCCCGTGAGTGGTGGTATCATGTAAATATATATATATATATATATATATATATATTATATATATATATATATATATATATATATATATATATATATATATATATATATATATATATATATTATTATATATTATATATATTTATATTATTATTACAAAGATAAATTATATATACACATTTTTTTTACCCTTGTTTTATATTTTTACATATATATATTTTATTATATATATTAAATATATTATATATATATATATATATTATATATGTTATTGCTATTATTATATATATATATATATATATATATATTATTATATATATATATATATATATATATATATATATATATATATATATATATATTTATATATATAATCCCCGCAGGGGGATACGGATTCTTGTTGTGATGCTATGATAAGAGTGTTGCAGTTAAGACATAACACAGTGATACGAACCAATATCAATTTTTTTTTTTGTGTCTGTCACTCCGGCCCTTAGCATTAGCATGTGACCTTGTTACATAAGAAAATCTGTCTTTTTTCCTATCACCCCATTTTTCGAATTAGTTTCCTATATTTTTCAAACGTATTCTTCCACCACAGTTTATATCTTTTTTTTTTATCAAAGAGGTAGATGAACACTGCTCTCAAATTTCCTTATGGGAGGGATACCCATCCGGGAGGGATACCCACCCCTGTACTGACGGGGTGTGAATCGCAAATCTCGTTCGTGATTCGATGCACACAACCTAGCTCCAGCCAGGTTTAGTCCTTTTTTCCTAAATCCTCCGGAAAACCTATAAATAAAGATCTCCCATCACCCAGCGCGGTCCTCCGGGTACAAACCTCATGGGTCCGACACCCATGATGAGGGACCATTTAACTATTATATAACCATGAATCAGAGTTTGTTAGTTTTCCATCGGAGAAATGGGACAGATCCCTCCGGAAATGATATTGATAACCTTATTGGACCACGGATTTTGAATTGTACTTCGAACTTTGTCGCCACGACTCGTTCCATTTCACCTGGAAGGCTGTTGCCTACCCCTAGCAATCCCTCGCCTAGAACGCCCTCTACATCCCAGGTGCACAAATAGTTGGGGAAACCTCGAAAAGGTGGCCCCCGTCATAGTCGTTCTCATTTGTTTACTCCACATACTGTTTCTTCATCGGGACTGCCAGGGGACAGATCTTTCCAGTTGTATTGCTTACTGCGATTCATCACCACCAAACTTCTTACCGACCATAGTGATGCACTTGAAAAGCTTTGGGAGTTGAAGACCCTCCCACATATTTAAGCTACTACCTACCAGGAGTTAAAATTACATCTTTTCATCCTTAACGTCGTTTGGAGTCTCTTGACGAAATAAGAAATACATTCAAGGGAACTATTTATGCTCCTTTGCTAAGAAACGAAGACATGGCTTTCATTCTAAGCCATCTATAACAGAAGAGATTTCTTGTTGCAAATGTATTCACGTTTCCCCCCACGCCGAAACTAGCCTGATACCCTAAATCCTCGCTTGCTGCCGACCTTTAACACCCTTTTTCCGCTAACAAAGATTAAAATAGGGTTTACAAGCTACAGTGTTTTGTTCCCAGACTCAGATATTACTTCAATTGCAGCAGTTCGGTCATCCCCATACATACTGTAGGGAACCGAGGGAAATCTGCTCTATTTCCGGAGAAGAATTTCACATTCTCTGTGGGAATATTCAAGACTGCAAAAACCGTGGGGAAAACCATAGCGCCTCTTACTTAAAATGCCCGTCCTACCTGTTTGAACAGAAAATATTTTTGTGTATCATACAAAAATTGAGCAGGAGAGCTGCCATACATCGGCTCAAAGACAAATATCCTACAAGATAAAGGCAATCCTATGGTGCAGTTGTAGCAGCTCCCCATCCCCCGCGTGTTAACCCATCGACACCACTCCATTCCAGAAGAATCTCACCCATAAACTCCAGCGGGACTCAATGTATTTGCTGCAACCTGCCCGCCTGCGTCGATTATATTACCAACTACTCAAATAGTCTGAAAACAACCTGCGATCCAATATACCGTCAGCAACTCTAATGCGAGTATTGGTTTTTGATCAACCATCAACGAAACTAAGTGTGCCCACCCATCACAAAGCTCGGAAATCATTTCCTGCTGAGAAACTCTGTCCCCTACTCTCCCGATGAGTTTGCCAAACCCATGTAAGAGACCTGCATCTATGTCCCCTAATCTGTCTCCCACCATTGCTTCTAATCCTGAAACGGATGTCCCTTAGCAGAACAAAAGACTAGGCAACAAACCAAGGATTACTTGCTAAAATAAATATAAAGTATCCAAATTCTTAACGCAGAACACATCAGCTCCCATTTTAAAAAAATGCAACTCGGAAGAGACCTCGCTGCAGATTCTATTCCCGAGACAAAAGCGTCGACGTCAATAGATTGTTCGAAATCAACCACAGCTGTCAAACAACCAACCCTTTTATAGCTTGCTGGATTATTCCAGCTCATCCTAATCTTCTTCCAACACTTCCTTCAAGTTTCCTATCACAGCACACCCTAAAGAGTTCTATGCACTACCGGATCAAATGGATTCCAGTTCCCAGAGAGGTAAATGGAAAGCTGTTCAACGTAAACACCCCAAAAGCTCTTAAGCGTTCTGCTGCAGCCGACGTTATGAATTGGGACACGAAGATCTCGCATCTTAAATCAAGATTATCGAACCTTCCAAAGTCACCTACCTGATGGCTCATTGACATAGCCTCCAAACCTTGAATTTTGTTTCACAGGATCTCTGAGAATCCCCTAAGTGTCCCTTCAACTCCCCCATATCAAATACCGCTTTCCCTATTAACCTAATGGTGGATCCCAGCCTCACAACTTCAACGCCATCACAGAAAGATGACCCTTTTCCGGTGACATCTTCCTATACTGTCTCCATAGAATCAGGCCCATACTTTCTATCCAGTTCTGAATCTGCTTGCTCGGTGGATACTGATATCTGTCCAACTTCTAATTATGAGCATTCTGATAGCTCTTCCAGCGACTAACTGCGTTCGCAAAATAATATGGACTTGGTCGAACTCAACTTATAACCCATTTCATTTAACTTCTTATTACTAATTCTACCCATTTCTTACCTTTTTTTTCTTCCCTCTCCATCCAAGTTAATTTTACATAAACACCATAATGATCTGATATTCTCATCAAAACTCCTCTCACTGATTTAAATTATTCCCTCACATACTTCAACATTTTCTTCACAAAATCAAACATACTCTTCACTTCTACACTATATCTTCTTACACCAACTTTTCTATACTTATTGATAGTCTTGTGCTCGAATAATGTATTACTTACAGGCATACCTATCTCCTCACAGAAATCAATCAAACCTTCCCAACATTCTCATCTTCTCCTTCAACCCCAAAAACACCTGTTATATCATCCCTCTTTCGATCACATATCCAAACATTCAAGTCGCCCATGACGATCAATCTGAAACCCCTACTCACCCCGTTCAAATCATCATTCAGATTTCCCCAAAAAGTCTCAATTTCATGAACATCACCCTCAGATATGGTTTAAAAACTACGCTTGAAACGTTCTTTTTGGGAGCGTGGAGGGCTTAGTGGATAAAGCTCCCGGATACTATTAACTCAGCAACGCGGAGTTCCAGTGTTCGAATCCCGCTGATGGAGAGTAAAATCTCCTTTGACTCATTTAAGTCAAATAACTTATGATGTTCCTAACCACTAGACTTAAATTTAACCATTGCATTCCAGTACTTACAAAGCTCTGTGCTACAAATTATTCATGAGAATTGCAACTCCTTCTCTCCCCCTCATTCCTCTCCACTCCAGCACAGTGCACACACACACACATATTTCACCGCACTCAACTCATCTTCACTACTTCCTTTCAACTTTGCTTCAGTCACAGCAATCAAATCAAATTTACCCTTTCTAAATACATCCATCACCCCACTACTCTTCTTCTCGCCATTTATTCCTCTTAACATTACATGTACCCAAACGTTTCATAAAGTTTCATGTATGTATATATATATATATATATATTTATATATATAATATATATATATATATATATATATATATATATATATATATATATATATATATATATATATATATATATATATATATATATATATTGAGGAGAGCTCATGCGATTTGTTTATCAACACACACTCTCATCCTTTCTGTGTCCGATCCTCTGACCTCAGAATTAGCTGCGATGCTCAATCTTTCATGTACCCGCTGGTATAGTCTGGACCACTCCTTCCTTCCTCTTATTTCTCCAACTTCCTTTGACTTGTACACTTTCAAACGCCGTCAAGCCCGCCGATATATATATATATATATATATATATATATATATATATATATATATATATATATATATATATATATATATATATATATATATATATATATATTATATATTAATTGACAGATTGGATTGTAAAGTCCACAGGCAACAAGAATGTTGCTTGTCGTCATTTAGAATTGTCTGATTTGGATTCGGTGAGAAAATTTGCTGAAGAAACACTCAAGGAGGAGGAGAGATTGGATGTACTTGTGAGTGAACAATAATTTCCTAATTATCTATTATTATTATTATCATTATTATTATTATTATTATTATTATTATTATTATTATTATTATTATTATTATTATTATTATTATTATTATTATTATTATTATTATTATTATTATTATTATTATTATTATTATTATTATTATTATTATTATTAGTATTATTATTATTATTATTAATTTGAATACCGTTCAATGATATAATTTTTTTTAAATGATTTTGCATATATATATATATATATATATATATATATATATATACATATATATATATTATATTATTATATATATATATATATATATATATATATATATATATATATATATATATATACTGGTATATATATATATATCCGTATATGGTGATTACGTGAATATATATATATATATATATATATTATATATATATATATATATATATATATATATATATATATATATATATATATATATATATATATATATATATATATATATATATATATATATATATATTTTATATATACATATATATATATATACATTAAGTATATATATATATATATATATATATATATATATATATATAAAGATAGCAGTTATATATATATATATATATTATATATATATATATATATATATATATATATATATATATATATATATATATATATATATATATATATATATATATATATATATATATATATATATATATATATATATATATATATATATATATCAGTATGACCCAGCAACTTTCTTTACCACTGTGTCCTCCTCTCTCTCTTATATATATATATATATATATATATATATTATATATATAGAGATAGTTAAATATATATATATATATATATATATATATATATATATATATATATATATATATATATATATATTATATATATATATATATATATATATATATATATATTTTATTTATTTTTTTATTTATTTTAACATATCACCATATCCCGCACAGGTGCAGGGTGGCGTTGGTGATTGATAAGGGTTTAATCTTATCAACACCATTCATGAAAATGAAATTATGATAGAAGGGGGTTTTCAGCCCCTTGCTACCAGACGAAGAGAAATCTTCATATGACTCGAACGATGACTTTGAGATTTGCAGCTTCCTTGAATATTAAGTTTCCAAAATTTGTTTGTTTTAAAATTCTCATTCAAAATTATTAAAAGAAATGTTGCCGAAAATATTGTTGCTCCTCCATCTCAGATTTTTAAACGATATTACTTAAAAATTAATTAAATTTTAAAAATTTTGAAATTTCGAATCATTAAAACATATTTTTTACTAGTTATTCAAACCAAAACTTGAAACTTAAATACACTCTCTTCTGAAAACACAATTCTCAAAGCAAATGTTGCTGCCTTCTCAGAATTTTCTTTGTACTTTCCAATAACACTCCAAGATCTTTCTCATTCTTCCCCAGTCTTCCCTCTGATGTTTCTCTTTTTCGCTTCCCTTCTGGTTTTACCGCGTCTTTACTCGATGACCGTCGAATCATATATATATATATATATATATATATATATATATTATATATATATATATATATATATATATATATATATATATATATATATATATATATATATATATATATATATATATATATATATATATATATATATATATATATATATATATACTTGAGATATTCCTGCTAAAAAGTTTTCTATGTATTAAAACGTTTTCTTTGGTTGTTCATGGTTAGCGATAATATTTATAATATTTTATAATAATTATAATAACTATAATAATTTAACTTCCATTATTGTTAAGTATTTTAGAATTTTTTAAATTAATTTAATTATTTTATTAAATATTATTTGTTATAAAAGTATATATTTATAATGTATAGTATTTAAACATATTATTATAAACACTATTTATAAACAAATTTTGTACTGCAAATTCAGAATTCGGAAACCGTCCGACGTTCCCCGCTCTCCTCTTTGAGCAGAGATGCCTCCATTTTTAATGGGTTAAAAGCGTTATTTAATAGGGGTTATACTTATATTTTTCGTTTTAATTTTTTATAATCTTTTATTATGTAATAATGTAAAAAAATAAGAAAATTTTATCGTAACATTATAAAATTTGTAAAAATAGATAGTTTCTATAATGTTAACTCGTGCTGAGCACGAGTAGCACGAGTGCAGGAGTCGCCTCTGATATATATATATATATATATATATATATATATATATATATATATATATAACATATATATATATATATATATATATATATATATATATATATATATATATATATATATATATATATATATATATATATATATATATATATAGTTATATATTCTAAGTAGTTTATTTAAAAATTCACAGTGATTTTTTGCTGGGTACTTTTTTAGGATTTTAAATGTATTTTTTTAGTTACCATTAAAACTTTAATAAAAAAATTTTGCCTAAATACTTTTATAAACCATTTGAGTTTCTAATTGAGACATATTTGACAGTTACTTGATTTACTGGACCTAAGAAAGTTAATTCAGGTGTCAGTCTAAGCATTAGACGACACCTAATTAACTTTCTTAGGCAGTAAACTGCAATATGTGTAAAATATAATCTCATTTATATTAGGAACCCAGAATCAAAATGGTGTATAAAAAGTATTTAGGCAAAGATTTTGTTATTAAAGTTTTAATTAATTTAAAAAGATATACATTTAAAAAAAAAAGCCAAATAACCCTCAAAAAGCAGAGAATCCCTCTGGGCGTTTTTTTTTTTAAATCGTACTTTTGCAATTCATATATATATATATATATATATATATAGTATATATATATATATATATATATATATATATATATATATATATATATATATATATATATATATATATATATATATATATATATATATATGTTATATTATATCATAGGCCTGTATAGGGGGTACAGCTTATAATTATTTTCCTTTTAGGGGTACGCGATCAAAAAAGTTTGGAGACCGCTGGACTCTAAACCAGTAGTCATAGAATTTGAACGGGTTTACCCCAAAACATAATTGTTTTCTACTATAGTACCCCTAGACTT
>JABUQX010081025.1:0-10000 GCA_015478945.1 Trachelipus rathkii | reverse complement strand
GGAAATAAATTAAAAAATTTAAGTTATAAGATCCATTGGTACAAATTCATACCATTTTTTATTAAAATTCGATTGAATAAAATGATGATGAACTTTAAAAATCTATATTTTTTTAACATATTTGTACTATTTGTCATTCGCTGTCCCTCATCCCGCAGAACTAGGGAAGGAGAGTTTGCCAAAATGCACCAGAAATTCAAGGCATGCATGAGAATTTCTAGGGGCTTAAATAAGGGCGTAGTGGAAATCCAAATCTTTTACCACTGTCTTGTTAGTCACCTCTTTTCGAAAACTAGAACGCACGTTTTTGTGACAATTTTCTCCCCCCTCTTAGTCACACCAGGATAATTATTTATATTTTTTAGAAATTACATGCTTTACAGATTGCAAATTAGGTTGCTCAAACTAAATCCATTTAGCGGTTTCTGACAAAGTTAAAAAACGTTATCAGGCAGAAATATTTGTGATTGCTAAGGTAAGTAATTTTTTTGGAATCCTCCTGTTAATTTAGAAAATAGTTAAAAAGATGATGTCAGGATCGCTTCCGTTGATAGGAAAGTGACAGAAGTAAAAATTAGTTATTTTAGGTGCTACATAATAATCAAAAAGCTGATCCAGACACTTTTTATAATCAGTCCATGTTCACATTTGTACTATTGCTCACTTACTGCTAGGAGGCAGTTATGTGCCATTCATCGCCGATGATCGTATGCATAATTAATCTTTAAAATAGCCTTCTAATTAAAAAGTTTTAATGGTTTTAGTTGGGTCATTTCTTCTATTCATGGAGCCCAATATTGTTTTACAATATTCAAAATACAAATTGTTAAGAAGGGTTATCACAACTAGAATCTGAAAGTAATATTAAAATTGCTTAAATAGATGAGAAATTAATAAATTGTATAAATCAAAGTATGGATTTAAATTTTTAAGAAATATATTTTAGGTGAAAAAATAACCATTCAATTTAATTGTTTTTTTTTCAATTTTATTGAATCCACATTTACTGGTAAACGTGAGGTAAATTTTTAGAAAAACTTTATGGAAAATTACTCTTTTGTTTCAAAAAACTTAGGTGGAATTTTACTTTCAAACACTATAAAAATATATAGTAAATTTAACTCCTATATTAAAGTATAAAATTTGCTTTTAAAAGTAAGTTCAGATAATTCTTATTGTATGATTTGTATACAAATTTGTTTATCTAGAAATATAAAGTTATTGCAATAATTCTTAATTACTTAATGTTTTTTTTTATTTTTTCTAGATTGATGACATGTCAAAAAACGCAAAGAGTCGTTCCCTAGCGAGAGAACTTTGGGAATTTTCAGAAAAAGAAGTTGGTTTAAGTGAAAAAGAAAAATACATTTAAATTATCTTAGTTTTTTAAAATATTTTAACAGATTATTGATGGATGATTGAAATATAGAAGTTTTAAGTTCATTTTTATTGGGGGCTTGAAAAAAAATATATGTGACATTATATGGATCTTTGATTTTAAAATATAGATTAATATATTGATATGAAAGAAGATATTTTTCCATATTAAAGTGCAATTACTTGTTTTTCTTCTGTTTTTTTCCTGAAAGTTATTAGAAAGTTTTAACTCAAATTAGTATAATATTATTAAAAATTCTAAGTAATTAGCATATCAATGTTTTAAAGAAAATGTTGATTTTTTTTTTTTTCATTTGTTGTCCCACACTTCACGGGCAGAGCCCTATTCAAGGAGGGGGTGTGCGCACACATCAGTCATTCATCAACTAACGCAGACTACGCAGATGAGCACAGACGCAGGCTTTAAAGTGAGAGAGATTAAATTCAGCAGGAAACACAGAAGATGGAAGAGAATTCCACAGAACAGAGGTGGCAGGAAAGAAGGAAGCACCACAGCGAACAAGCCTGGAATTACCAATAGATCAACACAAAACTCATGCGCCGAACAGCACCGCCTTGTGCTAAACGGAGGACGCCCGTAAAGTGGTGGACGCGAGTGATAAGTTCCCTCGAGCAACTGCCGCTACGGTACCTATAGGAAAAGAGATAAAAGCACCAACATCGCGCCGCAAAGAAGAGGGTCAACGTGAACTGGAAAGTACGAAACAGTTTATAAGCCTTTTGGCTTTGACTCGACCCTATCCAAATGCCGAGTGTGGGAAAGCAGAGCCCCCCCCAGATATGAGAGCAGTTACTCCATACAAGTGTGGATGAGGCCCTAGTATAGCTGGAGCAACTGAGAAGAGGAAAAAAGTCTCGCAGGCTCTAAACAGAATTCCCAGTTTCTTAGAAGGCCGCACTAGCAACGTTGGATGTGAGGTTCCAAGACAGTTTTGTTATGTTGAGGCCGAAGGATGTTTATATGTCACAGGAGAGACGAGAGAACCGTCGAAAGTGATAAGAAAGTTAGAAGGTGTCTTAGAGAGGGAGATTTGTAGAAGTTGGGTTTTTAAGGAATTGAATTTCACAAGGTTGAGACGACCCAACCCGGAAATTCTATCCAGGTCAGCGAGAATAGAATCGGAAAGATTAAGACTAGAGGCAATTCTAGAAGTAAAAGAAGGAGCAGAATTGAAATGTGTTGAAGAATGAAGGGTCGTTATCGTCATATGAGTGAATAGAGTTAGATGTGCAGGTGAGAAGATCATTAATGAAAAGTAGGAATAAAGTAGGAGATAAGACAGAACCCTGAGGAACACCACTATTGACAGAAAAGAAGAAGAAGTCGCCCCATCAACAACAGCCGATATTGAGCGATTTGAAAGAAAACTAGACATAAGTAAGCAAAGAGAGGGAGGAAACCCAAAGGAGGGAAGCTTGAAGAGCAGTGACGCGTGCCATACCCGGTCAGTTATATTAATGAAGGATGTCAAGAAGAAAATTTTGTAGTTTGAAAAATTTATGGAATCTTTCATGTCAGTAAAGTTTGATGTCAAAATTACAGTAGTGGGATAATTAGGATTAAAATAACACGAGTACCGTTTTAAAATTTATGTAATTATGTCTTGGAAGAAAATGATCAGATGTTAACTAACACCAAAAAAAAGGAACAACTCTGTTTTTGGAACAAGGATCAACTCTGACTGTTGAAACCGTTAATTTTGCACAACAATCTTTGGAATGTTATTCTCTTGAAGTTTGGAATAATATTTGACTAATTTGACAGTTTCTCTTCCTAATTTACTTGAAAACTGTACTATCCTACAATGAAATCGCTATACTGGTTTCAAGGAGTTGAATAACTTAGTAATGTTCGGCAAACAGTAGTCTAATGCAAAGTTTGTCAACGTCATAGTCGCTTATTTATAGAAAAAGGTAGCTCAAATTTTCCTCCACTGTGATGCTACTGCTATCGCCATATTGAAAAATTGCTAGCTTAGCACTTTACTTGCTTAAAAATGGTAATATACAATAATATTGAAATAATTAGGAGTGGGAATTAAGTTAGCAAAAGAGAGACACTTATTATCGATATATTAGTAGTCTTTTTTTTCTGTTTTGGCTCCTTGGTACAGACGGGTACAATGGAATTGCAAAACTATTCCTTTCAGTCCTAGCCTCTAACTGGCACTTGTTGTGCGGTGCGGTGTGGTGCGGTGCGGTGCGTGTTGCGCTTACTCTCGGTGCGGTGCCTTGAAAATTACTTTGGTGGTTGCTGTCTTAAAAACCTTTACCAAGAATTAAAGGAGGTTTTATTATATAACCAAAATAAAAAACTCTTCTAATGCTTGCAATTTAGGTCATCAAATTTTAAACCTTGTTCAGGGTAGATAATATGCTATATATTTTTATTGTTGACACCTAATACGTGTTTATGGCTTTTATCGACTTTACTCATGTATCTGCAGGCATCAGAAGATATTACTACTAATGATTCACAGAAAATATCGCACAAATGTTAGAAACATTTCCAATGTTTCTTTATGAAAATATTTTTTAAAACCTGAATATTAATGTGTAAGATAAGGAATTAGGTAAATATCCTCTTTCCCAGGAATGTGTATAGAGAGTTGTAAATATCGACATTGAAAAATATTCATCATCTACATGACAATCGATTACATATAAAATAAGTATATATTAGTTGACGGATTAATTAAATTGAATACTTGTATCAGAAGAGAATAGTATTATTAATCCCAGCAGTATAGTACAGGAAATAGGATTGGCCGACGCACCAGGTGCGGTGCGGTGCGGTGCGCACACAATTCAAGTTTCCAGGTGCGGTGCGATTTTAAAAATATAAAGGTACGTGGTGCAGTGCGGTGTGAAGTGCGGCGCATAATCGATCATACATTTGCGGTGCGGTGCAACAAAAATGACTTCTGGTGTTATGCGTTGCATGGTGAACTTACTCTGTTGCTGTGCGGTGCGGTGCGGTGTACAAAATTCAAGGGCTCGACCAAGCCTAACAGAATGTAAGAGCTTGCAAAGATAGTTAAGAGATAGCAGTAGATTCGTTATGAAAGGGTATAAGTTTTTAAACTATATTGAAATTCCTCTTAATTAGAAATCTTTAAAACAAATGACTTTTAAATTTGGAAGGTCTTCATAATTAACAAGTGTTTTTTAGTGTTTTCGTGAATGAATACTAGACTGAAAGTGAGAACACACACAACAGACATGCTACGACGTGTTCACGACCGGAATTGATGCGCAATGTTGAAACGTTAAATACTCTGTTTGCTAAGCTTTGGAACAGGTGCGGTGCGGATGTAACAACAAATCACTAAAGGCGCTACGGACACGAAGCACTAAAACAGAGAATGAGTGAAAGAGAGCCTTGCAAAGATTAGTTAAGAGATCACAGTAGATCGTTATGACAAAGAGAAGAAAGGGAATAAAAATTTTGTTGAAATTTTTGACCATCCTTCCTTACCATAATTGCAAATCTTTAAAACAAATCCAACCAACATCCATCCCACCCAGCGTCTTGATCCATTACCAATTAGTGGCAAATAGTAGTTGCTATTAGTGAATAGTGATAATTTGATAATTATCAATATATAGCAACAAGTTAAACAAACATCACACACGCAAGCTACATAAATCGTAACATAATTAATACACAGCACATTTAACACAGACCAAGCACATCTTATACTAATAGATACACACGCTGCACACACACGATATAATATAATATATGTAATGAATAATATGAAGATAATTAATTATATATATACTAATATAATATATATATAATAAAAATTATTATAATAATATTAAGAAATATAGTACTAAGGAGACTATATATAATATAAATACCAATAATTTAATATATATTAATACAAATATATTAATAATTTAAAATAAAACTATAGAAATATTAATCTATATATAATGAATGAAAATATGTAAAAATAATATGGGAAAATAAGAGCATGCAACTTTGACAATATAAAAACTTTATTACATGAGGGAGCAAACAGTATTGTAATAATTAAATATAAGAGATTTAGTACAGAACACGTGAATATTGAAGAGATACTAAAACTACATAGATACGTAACTGTTAATATCAACTAACGATTATACGTTATACACTCGAACACGAATAAGTACCTATGAAAACTAGCCAACCACACAACTAACTGTCCACCGCTCCAGTTTGTAATCACCACTGATGACAATCAATATCTTATAATTTAGACACAAAACCACTAACCAAGGATGTATATTGGAAAATAGCTGAAAGAGAGCGGAAAGGAAAGAATAATACATGTCTGGTAATGTCCTAGCTGATTTTAAATGTAAATAGAACTAACCAAAAAATGAGTCAAAATTATTAGCAAGATTTAAAAATATGAAAAAATTGAACTTCCTATTACACAAAAAAGAAGGTAAACAGTCTTTAAATTGACAACTATTAGATGTAATAGAAAGTGATCTGACTGAAGAGTACTAACTGAAAATATGCGACAAAAGATATGAGAACTTGAATGAAAATTACGAAATAGAAATTATGGAAGAATAATAGCGTCAACATTTTGACTCTTAAACTTGGATCTAGAACATGAAGGGGCCAAAACTTATTTTTAAATTTATAAAAAGATATAATAAACACAGTGATAAACAAGGGATCCATTGAAAGAGACCCAACCCAAGTATCAATAATAGATCACATAAGCGCGTAAAATTAGTACGAGAACATCGAGAGTCCAATAAGGCGGCACATACTAGATAGTTGAGAAAATAGAGTCGAAGGCCGTGTTACTACACCGTGTGGTGGTATTACTGAGAAGACCCAAGACATTTATTAAAACTCTCACATAACATTTAAATATTTAAGAAATGTTCAAGACATAATAAATGTAAGAGAAATAAGAGACAATACAGAGAAGATGAGAAGAGAGAGTCAAAAATATACGAAATAAGTAAATTACATAAACCCACGGGTAATAGTTGGCCTAGCGACCCAAATAAATAAATATAACTGGGAAAATAAAACTAATAGAAAATATAGATTAGAACTTTACAATGAGTCGTAAGTCTTTTAATGCTATGACATAACATGCATGTGACAAGACGACAGCTACGCAACTACCTTAAAGGAAAGTACAACTGAAAATATGTGTCACAAAAAATTTAAATGAACTTATGTGTTGTAAACTTGGACACTAAATTCAGAACAAACATAGTAACTGTCTCTTAAAACTTTATTGACCTGAGGGGCAACAGAGTTTTAATTAATATGAGGATGTAAAGACAGTCACCTATTTGAAGAGATACAAACATAGAATCAGTATTATACCTGTTATTACGAGACGACCCAAAGTAGTTGAAGTCAAAGAAATTGAGTCACAACACGTTTTTAGACTTTATTTATACGAACGATCGAGAAATAATATAGGCACAATACTACTTTAAATTAAAAACATAGAAGTAAAAGAAAGTAACGCTACGAGAAAAAGGATCAAACATTCTCCGGATGTATATCTTATACGAATATTTTACGATGTAGGACACAAAATGGAGTCAAAATAAATTATGGATATTAATAAAAAGTGAGCTATGAAGAAAATTAGACGTACTAACCATTAATATCAGCCACGCAGAGAGGCCACCCACCAACAGACTCGTAATTTCATTAGATAAAGCAATACGATGTCCAGGACCATGACACTCACAATGAAAGAAGGGGAATATAATACCAACGAGAGCATATGTCCGAGTCCACTGGGCCACCAACACATACCCTTCCAATGAAAAACCTTAAACACTGCACTATGTAACCCTAGATAATAACCCCGCGTCCTTCAACATTTGACTCTCCCACACGAACCCGAAATAAATCAGGAGATGAATTAATTTGGGACAAGCATGATGAAAACATGGATAACACTAATCTATGAATGAAGATTAACCAATTGAAAAATGGGTCAAAACATTTTGAATGAAAACTATGAATATTTGTAAAATAATTCTAGATTCTAGAAGTGCATAAAATATAGGATGTAAGGACAGTTACCTATTGAAAAGATACAACATAAATCAATATATTCCTAACGTATATATCGTACTCTCCTTTTATCGATGCCAATAAAGCAGCTAACTCTTTAACTTTTTTCGGATACTGTGTAGCCAATTATTTCTTTCGACCAAAAATGAGAGTAGATAGTTAACCTAAACTGAAAGCAGGATTCAAGCATTCTATGATATTTTACGTATTTACGTAGGACCCAAATGAGAGTCAAAATATTTTTGGATTATATAAATATATATGTAATTAAAGAACTTATGAAGAACATTTCCATGTTGAATCATTGAATAATATTGCAAAGTTGACAACATGCATTGAATAGAAGCAGTGATTATAAAAAAAAACATAACTGAAGAGTCCAACTGAATTAAGATGGGTCTAAAAACATGGAAGTTGAAATGAAAATATGAATATTTGATAATTTCAAGTTAAGCTTGCAACATTTTGGAACTCATAAAACTTTTTACTATGAGAAGGGGACATTTACAGTATTATTTAAACTTAAAAATAATAGGATATGTTAAATAGACAAGTGACCTATTGTAGAAGAGAAACAACATATTAAGTATATCCCTACCTTACGTTACGACTAGAAGTAGGTTTGAAAATTGAGTCAACCATTTTAACTTTTTACCTAAGCGAGCAAAATTATTTTAATTTGAGACCAGGAAAATGTAAGATAGTTAATAGTAAAGAACCAAATTAAACTGAAGAAGGACTTATAACATGTCTGTGTATCTTACGTATTTTTGTAGGGAATCCATACGATAAAATTAAAGTATTTGATAAAATATGATAATATAGTGAACAAATAATTTAACATTCTGACAAGGTTAACCAGTCTTAAATAGTTTCATGACAATATATAGATATCTTACCGCATATAATCATGAATTGAGGAGAGAATAAGGTATGCTCTTTTACAAAAGTATGAATACAGCTTAACTTACATCGAATGTTCCAATAAAAAGACTGTTACCTTGAATGCAATTAGTAATAGTGTAAATTCAAATTATCATATATTTAATCCAAAAATAAATTTTTACATCCTTGAAATTCATTTCTGTCCAACAAAAATACGTAAGATATAAGACATGTTAGGTTCAAGGTCTATAGTAGTAGTTACTATCTTACGAATGCCTGGTCAAATAAAAGAATGATTGCACCCTCGAAGGTATAAAACGTATAAAAAAGGCGGAATTGAGACTTACAATTTTACAATAACCTACTTCAGTAGTAACGTTTAACGTGAAAAAGGAAGAAAAGGTGGTTTATACAGATAATGTTGTGAAATAAATAATAATCAATATAGATATCAGTCCAGTCTAATATATCATTTACAAATTTAAATTTAAAAAAAACTGTTGCCCCTCATGAATGATAAAAAGATTTTAAGAAATCAAAAATGTTTGAAGATATAAATCCAATTGATAGATATCATGGTATAAAAGAAATGAATGTTAGCAATAAAGATATGTCAAAGCTTAGGTAACATAGTTTTATGTGTTATAACAAAGAAATCTGAAGTTGTAAAAAATTAGTGCTCATACTTAACCAGTTTCATGATATAATTTCGACTCCTTGGTAATTTAGTGATGTGTTTGATGTTTCTTTTCTGTAGAACTCTAATCAATTTACATTTTGGTTTAATAATAGAGAACAGTCGGTCTTAGCTACACCGTTGTGTGTGTTATAACAAAGAAATGTAAAGTTGTAAAAATTAGCATTCATATGAGATCAGTTTCGTATAATAATACGGAATTCTAGGTAATTTAGGCAAGTGTTTAAATATCTATTTTGTAGAATTCTTAAAAACTCACTTTGGAGTAATAATAAAGCGTAGTTGAGCTTAGGTACATTATTAATGATTTAGATTTAAGACTCCAAGGTAATTTAGACCAGGTTCGTGAGCGTAAATCTACTTTGTATTAAACCGTCTAAATAAATTTATACTTTCTGTTGTAAATAGAGCGTAGGCAGGGCTAAAGATAGCACCGTTTATACTTGTGTAGAACCCTAAGAAATCTTAAAGTATGTAAAATAATAATAGGCAACATAATTTAACCTTTGGTCAGTTTCAAATATAATATGTATTAAGATACCTTTGGTTATAATTTAGCAGAGTGTTTTAAATAAATCTAAGAGACTGTGAATGTAAAATTCAAGGCAAAAACTATTATTTCTGGAGAAAATAAATAATAAAAGCAGTCTAATCACGAGCCAATAAGGTAAAAATTGTTATATGACATTAGAAAAAAGAAGAGAATATAAACAAAAGAAGACATTTATACAGTTGGAGAAGTGTGTCTAAACGTTCATAGGTAGAGAGTTCAGAGTTAAGGAATCTCATGGAAAAGGGGGTTAGGAGATCGACAAGGATCTTGGACTTGGGGGAGGTAACAGAGTCATCCCATAGGGGGTGGCAAAGGTTGAAATCTAGTATGACAACCGGAGGGGGGACCGCTTGAAAAGGTCCGCTATGTCAGCTTTAGTGAACTCGCTATTGGGAGCCAAGTAGAT
>JABUQX010081024.1:22500-52943 GCA_015478945.1 Trachelipus rathkii | reverse complement strand
TACTAGTGTATACCAAGAGCAATAATACCAATAATAAGAAACAATACCTTCCTTGAACTGGGTATAATAATATTTATAATAATATATATATCTATTTTATTAATATGCTGTATACTGTATAATAACAAATGTTAGGACAGTTATTGCTTCCCTGATATATATAATTTAAATTATATAATTACTACTATATATATATAAATATGATTTTCTGACTGCGACGAGTCCTCATCTTATAGTTTATAGAGGGGGAGTGGCGAGTAAAGGGCTGCTTTTCTTTTTCGACTTGTGCATATTCTTCTACTACTACTTTTCCTATGAATGTTACGTTCACCTACCCAGTCTGGGAAAAAATATGAAGGTTTGATTTTAATGATTGATGATGATTAATATATTTTTTGTTATAGAAAGTATAATCTTTTTTATTATATTATATTGTTTTTTACTATTATTTATATATATATCACTAATATATAATATATTAATACATATTATTTATATCCTATACTATTATATTATTATTATTATATTATTTATCTCTACAATATTACTATATATATATATTTTAACGTATATTTTCAATATATACCGTTAATCATAATAATAATATATACATTTATTAATATATTATCATATATATATATATATATATATATATATATATATCATATATTATAAATATTAATATATAGTTAATAATATTCATAATAGTATATATATACTATATATATATTATTATTATTAAGCTTAGTATATTTATATATATATATATTATATTAACTTACATATATAAATATACTATAATATATATACATCCTTTATATATTATATATCTTATATCTAGTTATATATATAATGATAAGTTATAATATATTATTATATCTATAATATTATTTATATTATATATATGTATACTAATCTTATATATAAAGCTATACTTAGCTTGTAATGAGCTTTTATTTGTACTCGACACGAATTTCAAATCGCTGTTAATTTATGTATCCCATCTAAAAAGTAAAAATTATACAGATTTATTTAGGCTTTGTTTAATACTCTTAGAGCTATAAACCTCTTACATTAGCTTTAGCCTCAATTGAGCTTATTAAACTCCGCATTGCCTCGTCTGAATTATCCCTCATAGATTGTTTCATCATCCCATCAAATATGATTTAAAAATAGTCTTTTAGATTGAAGCGATGAATTATGTAAATGAAACTATAAATAATATATAGAAAATAAACTAACTCTTCCAATTATCTGATTTTAATTTAATTACTATTATTTATATAATTAGTCTTTTAATTAATTTTTATTAAGAGTTCTTTATAAACGTAGAACACTATCTCTAAAGTTATTTAATTGTTGTAAAGACTTATTTTGAATTTCCTCCTAGATTCTTTAACTTTGATTGAAGAACTCATTAATTCCAATTGGTGTTGACCTTCCCATCACAGTAATTCCCAAAAGCACAGCATCTCTTTATTTTATGCATCGCACCGGCAGCCGCATCCCAGCAAATTACTATCATTTTTCAAATGTTTAACCGTGTACAGCACCTTCTACATTTTTAAACTGCAACAGCAAAGCACCCACAACCCGGTGCAATGGCCAACCCTAATTGTAAGTAAAAAAATGAACGAATTTTGTGTTAACTTTTTTAAGGTTATTGAATCAAAATGACAATGAATTTTTTTCGTTTTTTTGATTTTTTTTTTTTTTTTTTTTTTTTTTTTTTTTTTTTTTTTTTTTTTTTTTAACGATTTTCAAAGGTATTTGACTCCAAAACTACATCCAATTGTCGTTTCTTTGGACAAAAATTTTAGATTTTTTTTTCCATTTTAATGCTTTATTTACCTCTTGTTTAAAGTCTATTTATTTATTTTATTCAGAAACCGAACATCTTGGGGAGGAAGATACAAATTTAAATGAACAAACTGAGTGTGCACCACTCACTAAAGTAGAATCTCAGATTTTGTCAGATATTCATAGTATATGAAAACGAAAAAATAAACAATAGGCAAATGCGTCTTTGCAACCCATGAAAGAAATTTTCTTTCTGGTGATTTTTAATGACTTGTATAGATCACAAGAAATTTCTATATATCATGGTACAAATAGGCTAATGAACCACTGAAAATTCATTAAAAATATCATTAATAATCGATAAAATTTCACACTAGAAACCATTAAAATGATAAAACACCTAAAAAAAACCCTCATTTAATCGCTAAAAGTCATTATCCTATAAAAATCACTAAAAAAATATAATTAGAATTGAAAAAATCCCACTAGAAATTACAAAATCGTAAAATACACTAAGCATCAATAGAACCAATAAAATGAACTAAAAATCCATTAAAATTGACAAAATCACTAATAATTCATTTAAATTGATTAATCCAATTTCAATAATTGAGATAATCACTAATTATAATCATTAAAATTGATAAAATCACTAAAAATCATTAATGTTAATAAAATCAATAAAATCACTGAAAAATCATTAAAATCGGTAAAATCGCTAAAAATCATTAAAATTGATAAAATCACTAAAAATAATTAAAATTAATAAAATCACTAAATATTATTAAAATAGGAAAATCACTAAAAACCGTTAAAATTGATAAAATCACTAAAAATAATTAAAATTAATAAAATCACTAAATATTATTAAAATAGGAAAATCACTAAAAACCGTTAAAATTGATAAAATCACTAAAAAATCATTAAAATTGATAAAAATCACTAGAAATCGTTAAAATTGACATAAATACTAAAAATCATTAAAAGCTATGAAATCACTAAAAATCATTAAAATCAATAAAATCACTAAAAATCATAAAAATCGATAAAACCTCTAAAAATCAATAACGAGATCCAAGATTTTGAGTGGGAGGAAACAATTAATTCATAGAGTGAGTAATTCTCATTTTTCTCTGGCATATCTCTTATCTTAACTATTAAATCATAGCAATGTGGCTTTATTACTGTGTCCTAATATTTTCAAGATTTTTCTATAATGTAGACGTCATCTTGTCTTACTACTACTTTTGTATAATATCTATTTACTATCTCTCTATTGTACTTTTCCAGATTTTCTATAATGGTGAACTCACGAGAGGCTAAAAAAATTTTAATGTAATTTTTTTATTTAATTTTTTTTTATTTTTTTTTTTTTAAGTACCATGAGAAGAGAGAAGAAGTATTGAGAACAATGATAAAGAAAGATGAGGACGTATGAGAGAAGAAGAAGATAGTATTCTTATGTAAGAATATGTTCAAATGCATCTTAAGACAGAGTAGATGAAGAACAGCCAGGATAACGAGTAGGACAGAATGAGTGAAGAACGTGAAACGAGAGAAGAGATCATCGCAAATAGACAGAGAGAAGAAGAATGTATAACGCCATCACGTAGAGATAGAAAGTAAGATACAGAGCGAGAAGTAGAAGTAATTGTAGATCGCTAGAATTATCGAGAGACCAGACGACGAAGACATGTAAGAGAGTAGATACAGAGAGGACTGTCATTGAGAGGCAGTGAGAATCAAAGAATCAGCATAGAGGCGAGACAGACTAGACAGACACGTACGCATGGATCAAGTATCAAGCTAACAGAACCAGAAACAGACTACGTCAGTACCAGACCAGACAGACACTGATAGCGAGATGACTCGCATACACTAAGCATGACTTTGGACGACACTAGACCTTCACTGATTACTCGCAGAAGATAAGCAGCATGAACGCAGAGAGATAGAGATGAGCTAGAGAAGTAGTGACGAGCACTTAACATAAGTAGCGATGATAGACAGTAGAGACACGCTCACACACAATATCACATATAATCACTAAGCTAGAGATCCATAAGAATCACAGAATTCAGCACAGATAAATAATAGACAGACAGAGTTAGACAGACAGAAAAAGTATTATAAGTAATACATGAAACATGCAGAGAATACTCATGAAGAAGAAGATATGAGAAAGAATAACTAATAATAATAGAAAAGTAGATAGGAATTGAAAGAAAATAAGATGAAAGAAGGATAAATGCACATAGCTCTTAACAGAGGAGAGAAGAGGTGAGAAGAGTAGAGAGAAAGATGAAGAGTAAGAGAGAGAGTTATTTAAAGCAATTATTAACTGAGATTATGAATATAATGACAGTCTCTACTAACGAATTTCAAGATAGTGACCACATACAACATTTATGTGACATGCATTTATGCATTAGTTCTTTATATTTTAAGATATACTATATAGCAGAGATTGTTATGGCTTACGGACTATAACAAGTTTAACTATACTACTACAAATCTACCAATAATATGCTCAAGGTAGCGACTACATGAATAAAAATTTATATGGCAATTTTCCACCAACCCATTCCACGAAACTAGGTCGGGCTACCTGGGATTGCTAACAACCCCTAAGTGATTGTGTCCTGTCTAGCCACCGAATAAGCACAATAAACTCATATTATAGCTTATTTCATTATTAAATAATTTTAAATAAATTTGTTTTATTATATAACTAATATCAATATATATAATATTTTAAATGATACATAATAACTAATTGTGCTACGTAATGTATACCTCTTTCCTCTTCCTATAGTTAAAAAATTATTGATTATTTATTAGATAAATTATAAATCCAATGTATATATAATAATAAAGTAATATAAGGCAAGTTTCATTAAAATAATTACCTATTATCTATTAATATCTATAATATATAAGTTGACCTCACATATCAAACTATATGTTTATATAAGTTTTGTACATATATATTATATCACTCATATATTATAAATATTTATTATAATATTATAAAATAAAATTAATAAATATAATTATGCCATATAAAAATATAAATTAAAATAATAATAATAATTAAATAATAATAATATAAATTAATAAAATAATAATAATAAATATAATAATATAAATTAATAATAGATTATTAATAATTAAATTTTTATCATATAATATATAATATAACATACACTTATGCTAACTTACAACTGATACTCTTCTTATATTATTAATATTTTGTTATATTTTATTATTATTTATTATTATATTATTATTATTATTTAATATTATTATTATTATTATTATTTATTTATATTATTATTATATATATTATTATTATTATTAATATATTAATAATATATTAATTTACATAATTATTTATTATTATTATTCAATTCTTATATATATTTAAATTATTTTAGATTTATTTATTAATTTTATAATTATATTATAATTATCTAAATTACGTACTTATATATATATATATAAATCTTATAATCTTTGGGATTCCTGTTACTTCATTTTAATTATATATATTATTCTATACATATATTTAAATATTATATTCGATATTTTATTAACTGTTAAATAATCTTTTTTTTCTTTTATGTTATGAGTGAAGATTATTATATTTATTATTATTATTATATATTAAATTTAATATATTTTATTATTAATTATTATATTAACTAACTACTTAATTTTATGCTAACTTGATTTTATATACTGTACTTCAACTACTACTACTTTTATTATAAGATTACTGCCAAAAAACGAAACATCCTTAACATTATATCTTAAATTATTAATATTTTGAAACTATATAGATAATTTTCTTATCGGTTGATCACTAGTATAAAATTAGTTTGAATATGAAATCAGATATATATGAGTTAAAACGCAGGAAATAAATAATAATATGTAAAATACAAACACTCTCTTTTTTTTAACATAAATAATAAGATGAAAAGCGGAGACTTTCTGGAGCGTGGCCCTTATTGGTAATAAAATATATTGATCTATAATATAAATATGGTATTATCCATACTTATTAAAAATTATTAATTAGAATATAAAATATATAATAGAATCATATAATTAAGCCTATATGCATTTGATATATATATTATATCTATTGTGAAAGTACATCTTTATTGATCATAACTACTCGAATATTATATAATAAATGCTATCTCACATTATGTTATTGCCTTCTTAGTATTTAATTAATATAATATATATATATATATATATATACTATTATAATATTCTATAATATATATTATTTAATATATTAAATATATATTAAATTATATTAATATCTATATATTATATTTTACTATATATTATCACTATATATATATCATATATTATAAAATAGATATACTAATAATTTAAATATAAAACAATTCTAATATCTAAATATTAAAGTAATAATTAATTGAAATTTAATTAAATACATAACAAACTGAGAAACCATAAATAGTTTTTTGTTGCTTATACTAATATATCACTCATATTTATAATAATAAACAATATTCCACTCTTTTGCAAACTCTAAAGAAACACTATATATGCTTATTATAACTAGTAAATATAATGATAATTTTAAGTTATCATAAAAGAAATCATGTCTAAATTAATAATAATATCGCTATCTCAGGATAAAGAAAAAGAATATAAAATAATATACATCATATTATTATTCTGTAATATATTTTTATGTCTTTAGAATTTTATTATTGAATTATTTATAAAGTATATTTTTATAATATATATCATTATATATATATATTATTATTTAATATATATATATTTTTTTTAATATTATATAATTATATATATATTATATATATTATATAATGTTATTGTATATATTAATTATATATTAATAATAATATTATATCATTTATATAATTACTTATATGATCATTATATATGTTAATTATTATAATTTATATAAATATATTTATATATATATTATTATAATATTATTATATAATATATAATTTATATAAATAATATAATTATTATATAATATATTTTACTTATAATATATTTATATAATTATAATATATATAATATATATACATATATATATTATATATATATATATCATTATATTATACTATATTAATAATTAATATTATATATTAATAATATATTTATTATATTTATTTAATATATAATATTTAACATTTTTTTATATATATTTATATATAATATATATATATATAATATATATATATAATATATTTATAAATATTAGAATTAATTTTAAATTAATTAATTAACTATAGTATGTTATATATTATTAATAATATATATATATATAATATTATATATTATATTATTATATATTTATTATATATTATATATATATATATATATAATATATATATTATTTATATATATATTCTTCAACATAAATCATACCTCTTATACTCATAATTCAAATTAAAAGTAAATTGTCCAAGATTATAGCGTTATTAATATTTACATAAATGAGAAATTAAATTTTAATAATAATCCCAAAAAATCGTATTCTCTTCAACATTACTTATAAGGTAAACAATATTTTTGTATATGCTTAAAAAAATAAATAAAAATGCGCAATTAATAATAATCAACTTAGCAAATCGGTTGGAATAAGTTGACAAAAATTATTAAGTACCCTACATAATTATACGCATAATATAGCAGACACACCTGCTCAGATTTATTTTCTTCTTTTCATGGCCGATGTGGGGAGAGGAAGAATAAAGAGATTGTTGTATGACACAAAATAATTCGCAAACAATTCACGATCATTAAGGTGATGCAAACTAAAAAGGTTAATCAATCGTTGAGCGAGACAAATATATTATAGTATATTTTGGGAGTACCATATATTGTCCAAATAATTCCTGTGTAGTCTTTTGCATCACCAATGTGTTGGTAGCCTGATTGAAGAAATTTAAATCTTGGGAAAGTTAAAATGAAATATTGCAATTTACATTACTATCTTTGACAAAATAATAGAAATATCTACCGATTTTTGTAGTTTATTATATAGGTATTTTTCTTATATTAATTGGTAATAATTATTCATTTATGTCACATTCACGAGAATGCATGCATGGTAAGTAAATTATATTAATTTATATTTTTTTATTAATTCTTTTAAAAAAAAATTTTATCTATTATTTTTTTCTTTCTGTTTCTTTTTTTATTTTCTTTGTAGATTTTTGTGGGGTTAGTAGCATTATAGAGAATTAAATTTGGTTAGATAAGTTGAGCATATTGTATTCTTTTTGTAATATTTCAGTCAAAAATAACATTTTGCAGGTGACTGCGTAAGAGGGACAATTTTCTTTTTTGGTTATCAGTAAGTATTAGCATCTTTTTTGGTGGCACTTGTCCGCACCAAATACGATTTAATTGGATATTTCTGAGGTAACGGATTTTTTCCTCTCAATCACGCGGCGCGGACTCTTGTTTTGGAATACAATCTGGGAGCTTAGTAAGTTGGAGATGGATAAAATAAGAAGAGAGAATTATTAGGATGAGCAGGTAATGGGGGTTAGGACATCACTATATGAGGAGTCTTGTGTAAAGACTCAATGGGGTTCCAGAAAATAAGGATTTTTGAGTCGGTTAATTGAGCAAGTTTATACGATTATCGTTTCTAGAGCAGAAGGTATGAGGAGGATTGCGGAGCGAGAAGCAGACACACTCAGTAGACGATAGGAGCAAATATGAACTAGCATAAATATTGTGACCGAACTCAGAGGGATGAACAATATGTAACTGTATAGGTAACAATGGGCGAAATAGAGATTTTTTTGAGGACAAATATCGGGTATCTATAAGTTAATTTTATGTAGTTTTCTAGGGTGAATATCATAGAGACGGTAGTTAGTTCACTCATTCTAGAGTACTGACAAGTGGATTTGAACTCAATATACCCTTTTGAGACATGAACGAAGGATGAACTCATTAAAAAAACAAAAGATTGAATAATTAAGACATTTAATACTATGCTGAATGAATACTAGAGAACAGCGGAATAAAACACTAGATGATACAAGGATTGAAACAACAGAGTACCTTGGGAGCTCACTAAGAATCATTAACTTTTTACCTCCTCGGCTCTTTGCAGCTCCTCAGCCACAGAAGCGGAAAGGCTATATGAACACTTCGAAGAAATATGGAAATATTACTTCTACAAATTGTAATCTAATGGAAGATATTACTGGTAGATAAGTGATTGATACACTTCTATTAATTACTGAGATATCAATTAGGACGATATATGGAGATTTAATAGGTGACTAGTAATATACTAGAACGTAAATTACATATCATTATATTATTAATAACTCTTGAGATAAGATAAGGTTAGTAATGCTTGGTAGTAGAGAGAACAAAAATCATTATTTATTATATTAAAGTAGTATATATGTAGTAAGTTTGCTTGGTATTAGTTTGTAAAAGATAAAAGTAAAAATAAAGATAAGAGCTATTACCTATACCCATTTATTCTACGTGCATAGCACAAGGCAAGTATTTTTTCACACTCCGAACATTTGTTAAAAGATTCTGTAATCCTATACATGGTATTTATTTGTGAATTCCATTATAATCTGGTGAGTTATTGAATAAAGTACATGTATCACAATATCACAATATGTACATAATCACAATATAACTATAAAGAAATTAATTATTTCCTTATTCTCTGACTATGTGTTCAGTCTGACAAATTTATTATTTTTATAAATAGTGATTGAAATTAATTTATTTAATTATTTTAATTTATAAATAATATATTTTAATAATTAAAGTATTAATTATATTATATTATATTATTATTATTATTTATATAATATATTATTATATTTTATATATATATTAATATATATATATATATTAATGGATTATTTAATTAAATTTTATTATTTAGTATATATAATTTTATATATTTAATTATATTAATTTATCATTATTTATATTTTTATTAATATATATAATATATATATATATTATTATATATATATATATATATTAATATTATAATTCAAATATTTATATTATATATATTATTATATATATATATATATATATATATAATAATTTATATATTAATATATAATATATATTAATATATTAATTTAGTATATATATATATAATATTTATAAATTAATATCATATTAATTATATTATAGATATAATTATATATTTATAATATTAATATATTAATATTTAATATATATTAATTATATATATATAATATTATTAATTAATTTAATATATATATAGATATTAATATATATTATAATATTAATATAATATATATATAATTATTAATTTATTATATTATTATATAATTTATTATATATATATTATAATTATTAATTCATATTAGGGTATGTGAAGTATATTATTATTAATTATAATTTTTTAATTATTATTAGTTTTATATATAGTATTATAACAATTATATTTTAAGAAATTAATTATTAATATATTTTAATTAACTTACATATCATATTTAATCATTAAATTAATATATAACATTTGTTTTTCTATAATAAATATGAGTTTATAAAAATTAATATATTTTTTTATTACCTTATTATTGAATATATATATAATATATATATAAATATATATATATAATTATATATTATAATAATATTATATATTAATATATAATATTAAATTATATATTAAAGCCTCGCTAGGTGTAGGTCGATTGGTGACTAGGAAAACTGGCCAAAAACTTCTTAATTTAAAATAAATCCAAGCATAATATCCCAGTGGCTAAATAAAGAATTCATTGTAATTTTTACATATATTATTAACTTAATCTTATAACTGACTTAATTACTTTAACTACTATACTATCCTTCGACTACTATACTATGACTATGACTTACTTTTATCAGCTCTGAAATAATTAAAAAGACCTTGAAACTATTCTACAGTCTTTTTAAAACATGAATTTTATATTTGCAAAAATATTTAATTAATTAAATCGGGAATAAATAAATATTTAAATTCATTTATATATTTATGATGATAATACCAGATAATATATCCTAAATCCATCGCGTTCACTCAAATATATAGTATACATGTCTGGTTCGGTTCCTCAGAAGGGGAAACTTTATTTTAGGTAAAAAATTCATTTTTTAAATAAAGGGAGTGGAAATAAATAAATACCCTTGTAGGGGAGTAAATTTTCTTTTTATATTATTATTTAATATTTCATTTATTAAGATATTATAAAAATATAAAAAAAGTTAACAATAATAAACTATTAATATATAATATAATAGGATTATTTGTTCCTATAAGTTGTTTTTATATACAGTATACGTATCGATATCATAGCCTGATTGTCTGATCACGTTAGCCGCTAGAATGCTCTAAATATAATTAACGTCACTATGTGTCCTAATATATGATGATTGCATTTTAGATCCTCCTCAGGTGCAGCCCTAGATTCTTTTTTTTCTACCTATTTACCTATATCTTTATTCATCTATTTGTATTATCATTCAGGCAGCTATTGAAATAGTTTCATTTATGTTGACCTTTTATTTCGTCTTGGTATTGGTCTTAAACTTGATCCATTGTTGTGATGTCATACATTTTTATATACATTTTTTATGACTTAACTTCTAAAGGAGATTCTTAAACTAAAACTTTACGTGGATTCTGTATCTACACTGAATTCTTCTAGTATTACTGAACCTTTTGTTCTTCACTAATCAACCAAGTTAGCAGCTCGCTAACATTCGTATTTCTCTTTCTTAATCCACTATCCTCATCATCTATGTTTTGTTTACGTCGTTAACAAATGCTCTTCTTTCTCATCTAACTATAAAATTATCTACCACAAACGCCTTCTGTTACTTTCCATTGTGTTTTCATCAAACTCCCTTCCTACTTCTATTGGATAGCCACTTCCCTATCAAAATCCTGCTCAAGTTTCAATTCTAATAATTGACACTAGACTTCATTCAATTCTCTTCCTCTCTCGTTCTCCTCAATCCATTGTAATCATTCCTTTTGATTCTCCGTCGATGCTTCCAATAACCTCATTCTCTATCTTATTTCACTCGATACTATGATCCTTTCATAAAAGATATCTTCACATCATATTCATATTCTCTTATCCTCGTCACCTATTGTTTTTCCTTCTCTGGTAATATTATTCATGCTTCTCACAAATGACATTTTAACCGGTAAATGTATCTCTAAATTGACTCATACATTGCGAGATAATTTCATCTTTTTTGTCCAGCAATCATTCTCTTTTTTTTTTGCATTATAATTATGTTATACATATAAAAAGAGAATAATATTATAATATATTTTTTCCTTTATTCACATAAGTTTGCATTGAATTTTTCATCTACCCGTAACGTATGATTTTCTAAGTTATATTCTAATATTAGTTCTATCAGTTTCTTGTGAACTTCCCAATAGTCTTTTCTTTCATCAAACCTTGTGAAGAAAAAAATCTAGTTAACATAGATACCTAAAATAACGTTTAATATTTTAATTATTTATTGGAAAAAAAAGTTGATTTGGTTTGTTACAATAGATTTAATTCTCTTTTTCATTGTCTCCTTTTCAATCCAAGTAGAATTGTTAATTGATAGGCCAAGGTTTGTTCGCCTTCCTAATGTTAACAACCCTCATTCTAAATGTGTAATTTGTATTTCAGTTTGATATAGCTTAATAGTTAATCCTGGATGCACATAGAAGCTGGAAAGGTGTAACTTAAAACTATTATACAATTCTGATGGTAGTAAAATAATGAATTATCCCATATTAAGAGTCTTTTCCGGTTCTTATTTCTTTGACCCAGTTACTTTCTTCTGAGTGTGTCAACCTGATTGACAATGTAATCTTATATTAATATAATTGTTCTCCATACGCCCCATTTGAAAAATGTTTATACTTTTTGAACAAGATAAATTAGATTCCGAAAACTTATTACTTTCTTATTGCTTGACTGCATATATTGAACTGGGTATTTAACTAAAAAGTTTACAGCAAAATACATATCCATCAAATAAAATAACTAATATATATAACATTTCTATCTATTGCTATTTTTAAGAGGGGTGGGTGGAGGTGGTTTAGAGAAGAATAAAAATAATATCTACTTAACAATAAAACATAGATTTAGTCTATATAATTAATTTATTTTTATTTATAAATCAAAAAAAAGAAATATATAATGTAAATATAAAATATATAATATATTAAAGAAAATTAAATTTTAAATACATAAATTTTGGTTATGAGAGGTATATTTTTTTATTTGAGTTACATGGTCGTTTTTTAATAATTGGGCGGGAATCCTGTATCTAAAGCTGTATGATCTCATAATTTGTTTATCTAAATAGAATTTAAATATATTATTTCTTATTTTAATTTTACTTATTTTATTTAGTTTTGAATCTAAATAAAGGATTGAAATGGATTATATGGAAGATTATTTTTATCATATCTCCTTCCCATTCAAAGATTTTGAGCACTATTGAGGTTACTATATTTTTTGAGCCCACTTATTCAACGGATTTTGCTAGGATTTATATTTTTGACATATATTCTTTTATTTATTATATATTTTATTTTAAGAATTACACAACACTAACTAATAATATTTAATATCATCATATATTTCGAAACAATCGTTTATTTTATTTTATGTATTCAATTATATCTCTCATACAATTACTCACTGATCATTATGTTTGGATATATGATAATTTTTTATTATAATATTTTAAATATTACCACTTAATTTGCAATTGCTTATCCATGCTAAAGGGTGTATAACCATTCTAGATTAGCATCATGAGTTTTCATAGACATGGGGAACATCTATATATTCTACTATCTTATCTTATAATATATTATTTAAACTTTTGAATTACAAGAGGGTTGTATTTAAAATAATTGATTAAAATTCTTATATATATCTATATTATATATTATATATATATATTAATTATAATATATATAATATAATAATATATAAATAATATATCTATTATTTATATATAAATTTATAATATATTATATATTATATATATATGATATATATTATTATATTAACTTTTACATATAATAATATATATAATCTTATATTTAATTATTAATAATTATAATCTCGCACAGAGATTAAATAATCAATTTATGTCATAATCATTAAAATTATAATTATATATATATTTATTTCATTAATATATATATATCTATATTTATACTATTAATTAATATATAATATATATATATATTATTAATTAATATATATATATTAATATATTAAATATAATATATATATATATAATATAATTATATAATATATTTATTATTATATACTTATAATTATAACTATATTATAATTATAATAATATTTATTTATATTATAATATATTATATATATTAAAATTATATATTTATATAATATATAATATATATATATTATATTATATATAATATTATTAATATATATATAATTATAATTATTATTATATAATAATATATATATATAGTACTATATAAAATATATTATATAATAATATAAAATATTTAGATTATAATTAATATTAATAATATATTAATTGATATCATTATAAAAATATCTAAAAAACTAAAGATATAATATAATATATATTAATATTATATCGATAAATAACATAGATTGCAATGATTTAACATATTGAAGTTGCAATTTTCCTCCGACACCAATCCCGAACAGAATGGTAACACACTATTTGCATAGGTCCTCACCACCTTGTGTATGATACGAACTGCATTTTGTAGCTTTGTTTTTCTTTATTAATTATTTGATATATAAATCTAAAAAGATGATCAAAAACAACATATCTATTTTGATTAAGGAGGCACTATGTTCTGTAAAAATATATATCCGAATATTGCAAAGAGTGGAAATTTGTTCAATTTTAAAAATATGAGGAGCAACAAAGACTACTCTGAGGCCAGTCTCAAATTTTGAATATACCGTCTTTTATAATGTTATATTTTACTGTTAATTTTTTAGTATTATAATTATTTTAATTATTTTTTATGATAATAACAGTCAAGATAGTAATGGTTTATTACTAATTATACCATTATTTTTATTTCCTGCGTTTTCCCGTTTCTTTCACAATAATCTAGTTAATATATATAACCTATATATTTAATATATAATTATATAATTATTATATATATATATATATAATATTATATATATATATATATAGTTATATATACTAATATATATATATATATATTATATATATATATATATATATAAATATATGTATTATATATATAATATATATATATAATATATATATATATATATATATATATATAGTACTAGAATCAAGGTTAAGTAATAGTATATATGATTTAATAGTTATATTGAGTTAGTTAATGTGTAGTAGTAGTAGGACTATGGTTAGTAATAAATACCAGTAGTATGATAGTAGTAGTAGTTGAGTAGTAATAATAATAATAATAATTATATCAAGATATATATAATATTAATATAATATATATAAATTATATAATAATTAATAATATTAAATTATAATATAATTATATAATTATACTAATATTATAAAATAATATATATAATATTTATAATATATATAATAATAATTAATACATTATATAAATATATAAAATTAATAATAATATAATTAGAACAATTAATATATTTAGATCTTATTTTCTATTTTATATATAGGTAATAAAATTAAAAATTAAACTATTAGAATAATTATAAATATAATTGATATATATATTTAGATAAATAATATATTATATATATAATATATATATATATAATTATAATAAATATATATATATTAGATAATAATATATTAACAGGTATAGATGATAATATATAAATATATACTATATAAAATATATCATATATATATATGTTATATATATAATAAAGTCATATAGTGTGTGTGTGGGTGGGTGTGTCTGTGTGTGTGTTTGTTGATCTAATGAGAGTAATAATATACCAAAATAAATAGATCTGGATGGAAGGATCAAATAATCCATGTGACCTATAACTTATAATTAAAAATATAAATCTTAATTAATCATATATAAATTAATAATAATTAATAAAAAATGCTTAAAAACTCGCCAATAATCACTTAGATTTTGATTATAGGTTTATTCCGAAACATATATCAAAAATTCATAGCAAAGGGTTTTAAACAATAGAACTATAATATTTAATATCAAGGGATATATATATAAAATAGATGACTAATTATCAAGATAAATACCAAACTTACGCAGCAAAAACTTTCATATGTCAAGTAGTTAATCATTCAATACGTCTTTATTCACTCTTTCTCATCTCTCTACTTTATGTCATCTTATCTATTATTATCTCTATTCATTATCTTTATTATTCACTTATTACTTACTATTATTATTTTATTACTCACTTATTTACTATTTACTTACTCTTCTCTCTCTTTATTCTTCTAATCACTCTCATCTCCTTCTGTCTTTCTGTTGTCTACTCTGTATACTCTATGTATTAGTTATTATTATCACTGTCTAATTTTGCTACAGATATCTTTATTATCTGAAGTATTTAAATAATAATGATTATTAATAACATGAATTACTTGTTTGATACGAAGCAAATCTTGATCACGTGTGATTCTTCTCACCACACTGTATCTGCTGTGAACTTAGTCATCTATAGAGTATTTAAGTTTAACCATCTTCATCTCTCATACACTCCATCTCTCATTTACTTTACTTACTTCATTTCTACACATTTCGTATTACTGCAATCAAGTACGAGTTTATATTTCTTAGAAAGGAGATATGAGGCAATCTTGCCATATGCTTCTTGATTGTCCTTACAAGAGTATATTTTGTACACTATTACATTTCTCACCATATATAAAATGTACCTATAGAACTGAGATGCTTTGGTTATGTTTCCGGCTGCGGGTACTCTGTCTCTTTTGTGTGCCCTCTTTGGGCACATCAATAAAGGGACTACATGCCAATGCTACTGTTCGTTGAGTCGCAACTCAGTAGCCGCATAATCTCCTACGATTACGTCTCTTCGAAGGAAATTTCGCATCTTCAATTTTACTCATTCGATCTCTTCGTCACTATCTTGAATTATTGTAAATCATACTTCCATCTCATAACTATCTATATGTCTATTCTCTCTCTCCCTCGTTTTCTCATAACCGGCACCTCTTATTTACTATCTGCTCGCTCTTATTTTCTGATATACTATTCTCTTTTTTTTGCACTCTTCGCTATTCTGACTTACTACTTTCATTACATTATTTTACTCTTAATCTTTCTCTTTCCTTCTTCTTTCTTCTTTTATCATTCACTCTTATTATTATTCACTATTACTGTTACTTTTTCTATTTACTTATTTTATATTATTATATTACTTTATTGCTAATTATGACCAAATCTCTCATTTACAGATAATTTTTAACTTATTTTGAAATTTGTTTTTCTTTATTTTCATATTTCTTTTCTATTATTTCAATCTTTCTTTTACTTCTCACATTTTTTTCCTTTCTCTTCTTTATTATCTCTATTCTATTTCTTAGTTATTATTCTTTCTCACTTTTATCTTTTATTTATTATTCATTATTTATATTATTATTACTTTATTTCAATATTTATTCATTATTAGTTACTGTATGCTTACTCATGTAGTAGCTAGTTATGTAGTACGTTCACGTTAGTAGAAGTCAGTAGTAGTAGTTAAGTAGTTAAGTAGTATGCTCAAGTAGTAGTTAGATCACGTTTCTTAGTACTGTCTACGTTATTCGTTTTATGCTATGCTTCTTCTACGTTATTGCTCACGCTTCACTTGTCTTTCTATGCTATACTTCTCTTGCTTACTGATTACTTCTTCTCTCTTTCTTCCTTTCGTTCTTTCTTTCCCTAACTTCTTCGTTCTTGCTTGCCTTCTTTCATAGCACTTTCTTTACTTTCTTTATAATCTTTTTTGGAGGTTGCTTCGGTATTTCTTAAGATAGCCTATCATTTATTCTTCTGTCTTACTTTTCTTTCTTCTTTCTTCTGCCTTCGTTGATTTCTTCTGCCTTACTTTCTTCTCACCTCTGTTATGTCTTCTAGTATACATCTCGAGAATTTTCTTGTAAGATCTTCTTCTCGTTCATCTACTGTCTTACCTTCTACAACTCCTCGCCTCTTCTTCCGTATTTTTCTTCCGTCATCACAATCTTGCTTGTAACAGATGTTTTCTTTGATCATAAAGAATTATCAGTTCCACATGTTTTTTTTCATTCTTTCGCGGTCTTACCTCTTCTACTTACTTTGACAACTTATAAATTCCTCTTTACCACTCTAAATTAGTATTTTGAACCGGCCTCCGTGTATCGTTCACAAAAAAGGAGTTTTGTTTCATACGTCAAAAAAATCTTTGGCATTTTTACTAATAAAAATTTGGTATCATTTAATCCCAAGCATAAAAAAAGAAAGTATGTCTGGTGATCATATCATAATATAGAATTAATCATACCATAACAGGGATGATTATAACATTATATAGAGTTGATCTTAGCAGAACAAAGAGTTGATCATCTGAGAATTAGTTTATTAAAGTTATATAAGAATAATTGTCTAATAATAGAAAACTATGACGAAAATCACACTCTATAATAAGAATTTATAAAATATTATGTATTTCACTCTCCACTCTAAAAATATAATAATCTATTTATGGTAAATCTCGATTATATTATGTATTTTGAGACCTATCTATAGCGATTTTTTATTGATATTTTATATTTATGTAGATATATATTTTAATTGTAAGTATAAATTGTAATATATTTTAGTTAGATTTCATATAGCTTTTTTAAATGAAATTTCTTCTTGTTTAAAGTTTGTCAATTTTAACGATTTCTTATGATGATATTATAAAATTTTTATCATAATTAATAATTTAATGATTTTTAGTGATTTTATCAATTTTAATGATTTTTTTTTTTTTGTAAAATAAATAGCCTATTTATAATTATATAATATATTTTAGTGATTATTTTATATTTATAATTATATTATTATATTAATTTAATATTATGTAGATTTTCATTACAATTTTATAATCAGTTTAATTTTGGTTATATAGATTTTTCACTATTCTTTATATAATTATTATGGCAGGCGTATTGGTAGATATATAAAATTAGTTCTTTCAGATAATTTATCAAATATTTCTGTGTAATATTTAAATTACATTTAAATGAATTTTTAGCGAGTTTTATAAATAAATACCGATTATTTAAATGATATTTTTCATAGTTAGATGTTATTTGATAATTTTATTATATCATTAATGAATATTTATATTATTATTAGTTGGTTGAATCAATAATTTTAAATGAAATAAAATTTATAGTGTATACTTTCTTACCAAACATTAGTTTTATGTCTTTTTGAACATGGTTTTAGTTTGATCTCTTCACATTCAGATCCTTCCTATTTAATATTTACGTTATTTTTACTTAAATTAGATTCTCTTTTATGAACTGATTATTTTTTTTATATCGAAATTGGTAAATAAATACGACATAATTGGTTTTCTTAATTAACGTATTGTTAGTGATTCTTTCTTATCGCAATATTTAGTTGATTATTTTTCTTATCAGTGAGATGTAATTGTGCTTCGGATCTAATTTATTTTTAGTGGAGTACCTTTTAATAAGTATGACTGGTCTTACGGCTGAAGTTTAAAATCGCTTCTTGTATTTTAGTGGTTTTTTTCTTTTTCTATATTTTTTCATATAAATTATAGGTTAATTCTAGTGAGTTAAAATTCTCACTCGATATGTAGTTTACATGATTATGAATGGGATATATTTAAAATGACACTTTTCTCATAGTGTAGTTTGCTTTAGCTATTTAAATTGTAGCTGATATATTAGAAAAATTTCCTATAGTTGATCGCTTTAACATTGTTCAATATATAATAGACATATTAGGGTGAAATCACGCTAGTTAAAGAAACGAATTTCGCTTCAGTGGGTTTGGAAAAACAACTGTTACGGGAAAAGTTTGCCTATTTTTATTTAACATATTCGTTTATTCGACGAAGTACACGGATTTGCGTTGAATATATTTATTGCTAGTCTTTTCTAGGGTATTGAAATAAGTAAAATGGGATTCTATCGCATTTGTTATTTTCACTGAAACCTTACTTGGAATCAATTAATGCTGAACACGTTATACATTTCTCGCTGTCATTTTGTTGACTGTAAATTTATGGGGTAAAAATAAAAATGCTTTTTTTTTTATTCTTTTTTTACATTAATTTACAAGGCTGAAGGCCAGGAATGGGTAATTTTATCACTATTAATTTTTTGGGTTTCACACTTCAGAGGCAAAAGACAGATTACTGGGGGATGTAGTTTTTTTCGGCATGTTCAGAAAATGCACCGTGGAAATAATTCGTAACAATATAAAACACTTAAACAGATAAATAGATCAAAATAAAAAAAATTAAACAAATATAAATTAATATAATATATATACTAAAAAAATAATATAAATAAAAAATAATAAAAATAATTCCATTTAAACTGAATGTGTATATACAATATAACCATTAAAAAGTTATTATATTAAACAAATAAATCTTCATTTATTTAACCTCAGTTCCGCAATAACACATACATCTGTGTATATGTATGTCTTGATTCTTCGAATTTAATAAGTATTGCGTTTCAATTTCATCAATTTGTATATTTGAATGATCCATACCTAATTCAACTTTGTGAGGTGCGGTGCGGTGCGATGCGGTGCTGTGCTTTTGGGAAATTCCTGTGGAAGGTCAACACCAATTTGGAATTAATGTTCTTCAATCAAATGTTAAAGAATTCTAGAGGAATCTCAATAAGTCTTACAACAATAAAAGTAACTTTGGAGATAGTGTTCTCTTTATAAAGAATCTTAATTAAAAATTAATTTAGTTAATAATTATAATAAATAATTGGTAATAATTGGATCAGATAATTGGAAGAGTTAGTTTATTTTCTATATATAAATGATATCAAGTTCATTTATAGTTCATCGTTCATCTAAAAGCTTATTTTTAAATCATTTTGGGGAATGAACATCTATGGAGATTTATGTGCTTATGTGAAAGAAAATGATTTTCAAGAAATGTGAAAGAATATGCATGAAAAACCTATGGCAATGCTAAGTGAAAAAGGAGTGAAAACGGGGTGAAAAAGGAGTAAAAAAGGAGATATGGGTCTTGGTCATTTGGATGCAAAGGAGCAAAGACAAATGGAAGCTTTTTGTAGTAGGTATTGCGATAAATCTGTTACTTGTTACATGTTGTGATAACTTTTGAGAGTAAGAGAAACCAAATATTTAGAAGTGAGACAAATATTTGATAAATTATAACGTGTTACTTTTTATATATACAGATTTTGAAGTATATACATATTATTAAACTTAAAAATAGTGATATAGCTATTTATATTTATATTAATATAATATTCTAATATTATATTATATATATATAATTAATATATATATATATAATATTACATTTAATTTAGATTAATATAATATAATATTAATAATTAATATTAAATATATATTGAAATATTATATATATATATATATATATATATTATATTATATATATATATAATTATATTAATTAATATATTAATATTAAATATTATATTATATCTAATATAGTAAATGAATATTATTTTATTATAAAATAATTATATATATATAAATATTTCTATATATTATTATATAATATTAATATATTAATATTAATTAATATATAAATAATTATAATATATATATATATATATATTAATTAATATATATAATTTAATATAAATTATAAATATATATTATATAAATATATTATAATATATATATATATAATATAGAATATAATAATATATAATATTATATATAATATTAATAAATATAATTAATTAATATATATTAATATTATATATATATATTTATTATATACTATATAATTGTAATTATATATATATATAATCTAATGATAATATATTATTATATATATAAATTAATATTAATATATAATATATATATTAATATATATTATATATATAATATATAATATATATATTATTAATATATACTATTATAATATATATATATATATTAAATATTATAATTATTAATATTAAGTATATATATTATATATATATTAATTAATATATTAATTAATATATATATATATATATATATATATATTAATATATATTATATATATATATATATATAGATATAATTTATTATAAATTATTAAATAATATATATATATTATAATAATTAATATATATATATATATTATATATATATATATTATATAAATATCTAAGACAGAATAGAAAAATTAATACAATTATATTAATTGAAAAAATAAATAATATCCTATATAGTACCCATCTTACAAATAGAATATATCTTATTGGTCAAATCTATGCTACTAGCATCGAAATTCCATCATAACATCACTTAAGTATTTTCCTAAGTTTCTCTTTTTTTTAACGCCAAAAGACGAATGGGCGTAAGGTAGCGGTCTCAACACAACGTATCAATGAGAGAAAAAAAACACATTTAATGGTATAAATAGTAATGTAACTATATGAATAATTGTATCACAATGCTCCGGACACTATTATATATGTTTGACAAAAATGTCTTGGAGACTCTAGCCTATTAAAACACCGCATCTGCCTCACCCCCTTCTATAAAACCTATAATGTCGTAGGAATCTTAACTAACTAAGTATCGCACGTTCAGTAATAATCATATTATACAAAAATTTATATTTGAGAATAACTGATTATTTGTGATGGAGTTTGTTCATTTGGAAATACCTAAATTGATTTCACTGTATCATATAAAAGATTATAAAATATTCTATATAATATATATAATATATAAGATAATATCAAATATATAATAAAGATGATTATTACATCCCCATGCATTGAATTTAATCAGTTATTAATTTATTAATAATCAGTAAATAGTAATACACCTGTCAGGGGTTGCTGGGCTTGCTTAATTCTATCGTTGTTTGAATGCTAACTATTTGTAGATACAGAATCAAATCCTACTAGAGGCTACTTGGCAGATAGTAAAATGTTGAAAGCTACACCCATTATCGAGCATGATGAGTAAGGGCACTTCTCATGCAGCTTTGCCCTCCTGAGCCAAAGCGACACACATTCCATGCACATAGTAGAATGTTTTACATTTTTGTTGTCATGGCCTTATTTATTCCAACTCGAATGTTTCTATTCTCTACTTCAATATTATATCTTTTAGTTTTCATCCTTTCCCTCAATTCACCTTCATTTAGTCCGACGTGGAAGAGTGATTGATGATACCTAATTTATTTTGAGTTTTTTTCCAACGGGCTATTTTCATAGATTTTGTTGGTCATCATGATACACCCAATACAAAATTTAAAATTACTTAATATGTTCTATATTGATTAATTGTTTTTTTATTGATTGGCGGCAATTAACTTGGATCTATATTTTAAGTTAAATTTATTAATTGGAACCTTTTTTCGCTTTATAAAGGATGTTTAACTTTTTTCTTGAGTTATTTTATTATTATTTGTTTTTTTGAGAAGATCATAGAGCGAATTGTAAATGGCGATTTTTGTTTTCGATTATTCTAAAGGAGATTATGAAGCGACAAGGTTGCAATACATTAGTTTTTTTTGATTTTTTTACAAACTAAAAGGAATAGCAAGATTAAATCGCCAAGCATGTCAGAGGAAGAGTCGGGTCTCGGCCCTCGCGGGGGACAGACGGGGGGACTGTGCGTTCCCCCCCTTCTGTCCCACCGTTGGCTATATAAGTAAGCAAAATAAAATAAAAAAAAATTAAAACCAAGTTTTAGACAAAATTTAACATTGGTGTAAAAAGCAACATGTGGCAACTTTTTTCTTCTTCTTCATTGGAGTTTAAGTTAACACGTCACGTGCATGGCTAGAGATTAGAGTTCAGGCGATATCTGTCCGAAATTTGTGATTTTTATGTAACATCCTTTTAAAGGGAAGCCTTAATAATAGTAATGATGGTAAATGACTAATATAGTATAATGATAATGGATGGTAGCTGACTGAAAGTGACAGTATAGATGGTAATTTGAAATGATCGATAGTGAACCAATCTAAGCTAAAGGACAAGAGACAGTGAAATATGATTCTGGAAAATAAGTGTTGCTGATTCATAGAGTGAGTGGATGCGATGACTACGGAGAATAAATACAGAGGTGAGGCTATTTGTATATATCTTAGTGATACAGAGTAGGATCTAGTGTGCTGTAAGTAAGAGATTCAGTAGATGTTGCGCTCTCTTAGTCACTTTAAGAAAGCACGCACGATACTCCAGTATGATAGTGTAGACGCTGAGAACTTCTCTCACGAAAGAGATAGCTCAAGACGCGGACGGTTGCCATCCAAAGCCGAGGGTAGATCCCCACCTATAGCTTCGCCAACTGTTCGGGTGGGTTGAATGTTGAGCCTATTCTCCCTTGGCTTAGGCTTCGTCCCTGCTCGGACGTTAAACGAGCTCACCTCCCCCATTTGATTAGGGCTCTGCCCGTGAAGTGACGGTGTTTATCTCTGTAACAAAAGAAAGAAAGAACATATATATTATTATTATATATTATATAGTATTATATATAATGATATATATCTATATATAATATTATGATATATATATATTATATATATATATAAGTATAAAAGCAATTACGACAGCGAGTATGCACGAGAGGAAACACGATGAGCCAGAGAGAGCCGAGTGGGTATCTCTTATATATAGATGAGAGGAGAGAGAGATCTATCTGCCACTCACTGGTGCAGTGAGGCATATGGTTGTTGTACGGCGACAGCGACTCGTGTGGATATATAAACTTATAGATATATTGAATAAGTAGCTTATCGCCACGCGGTCTGTACTATATATATATATATATATATTATCATATATATAATAGTTATATAATTATAATATATATATATTAATGTCTTCTTGTTCTTTTTTTACAGAGATAACACCGTCCACTGTCCGGGCCGAGCCCTAATCAATAGAGTGAGCTCGTTTAAACGTCCGAGCAGGACGAAGCTAAAGCCAAGGGGAAGAATAGCTCAATTCCGCCACCCGACCAGTTGCGCCGAACGCTGGGACCCTTCGCTTTTGTTTGGCGAGTGCTCTAACACTGGGCTATCGGGCGCTTCTAACTAAATAATATATAAAATACATTAAAAAAATTTTTTTAAAATATAATAAATATATAGTAACAATTATAAATATTCACTATTATTTCCTATTATCATTATGAAACATCTAACCACTGATCCACAATCACTTACCCCAAAAATTTAAAAACCCCCTAAAAAGGAATTAGGCACGTTGGTGCACGAAGGTAGGAGGCTACAGACGCGGTGCGGAGCAGGCGCAGAGAATAATGAGGAAGATTGGCAACAGACGAGTTATCAACATTTTATATATATGTAAGTGATGATCACTATCACTGTCACTCGGAAGCACATATCATTATCATTATTATCTATTGACTTATCATTAACATCAATATATATATATAGGCACTTTCCTTTAAAAGGACTGTTACTAAAAAATTACAAATTTCCGCAAAATATCGCTGAACACTAATCGTTTAGCCATGCACTGTGACGTGTTATCTTAAACTCCAATAGAAGAAGAGAAAAAGTTGTCCCAATGTTTGTGCTTTTTATTCATGTTAATTTTTATATGGTAAATACTTGTTTTAATTCTTTTTTATTATTTTATTAAGGTGGTCTCGAGCCGACGGTGGACAGAGGGGGGGAACGAAGTCCGCCCCCGTCGTCCCCGCTGAGGCCAAGAGACCCCTGACTTTTTGACATCTTGGCGATTTAATCTTGGTATTCCTTTAAGTTTAAAAAAAATAAAAAAACGTTATTACTCAACTCGGTCGCTCTATTTGCCTTGAAATAATCAAAAAAAAAATCGATTACATGCGCTCGTGAGTCGATATATATATCGGTTAATATCCTTTTAAAGCGAAAGTTCCCATTTTTTATTAATATCACTATCGTTATCATTACTAACTCATTAATCATTAATATACATTATTGTTTACATTACCACTGGTAATTTTCACACATATTCACTCACTTCACATAATATAGTATACAATGTACACTGGGAAGATACAAAAAACTATTGAATGTTTCCTTTAACAAGCCAAGCAGTCCCTAAATCGAGAGTCCACTTTTGAGACTAGTTATTCTACGGAATTCAGAGTCCGCAACAATCTTCTATAATATATGTATGCATCATGCTAGATGAAGAAGAAATCTTTTTTGCTTATTCTATATATGAACTTTATCTTGAAGGAACTGGTTTCAAACTCTGTGCTTCAACACTAACTTTTTCAAAATTGTAAAAAGTTATTTATAAATGATTTGAACATTTTATAATCTCAAAATATCAAAATAAAAGTGGGCAAAAATAGATCAAAATACAAAAGGTTCTTCTTTCTTGAAGCTTGATTCTTTCCAAGCTTAACTATTTCATGACTTCACCTGAATCCAAGATTTCCTTTGAGAGAGTATTATTTTCTTAAATTCATCTTTCTTTCTTCAGTTTAAAAACAGTATTATATATAATATATATATATATATATATAGAAAAAAAAGTATATATATATATATATATAAGTATATAGTATATATATTTAGTATATATATATATATATAATTAGCTATATGATATTATATACTATATTATATCAGTATATATATTTATTATATAATATACTATATATATATATATAATATATATATATATATATAATATATTATATATATATGATATATATATATATAAGTATAATAATCTTATAATATATTTAACTTTAAATAGGATCTAAAAGGAATGGAAATGCGCATGATTAGAAATATCGAAATCAGATATATATATATATATTATATATATATATATATATATATAACTTCTTTAATATATATAATTTATATATTTAATATATATTATATATATATATTATAATATATATATATATATATATATATATAATAATTATATATATATATATTAATATATAATATATGTTATATTATATATATATTATAATATAGATATATAATATATATGATATATATATATATATAATATATAGTATATATAGGTTATATAATAATATTTCGTCTTATTAATTCCATTTGAGCACCTCTCACTACCTCACGTCCATCTCTTCCTTGCAGTTGAAATTTATGAATCGCATTTTTCCTCCTTCAGTGATGAGACCTCCTGCTTCTTGTCTATACACGCAATCGCTGATCTAGAAAATCGAAATCAGATGAAGCGTTTTATGAATTTCATGAAATCAACTTTTTTATAAAAGTTTAATAAAAAGTTTCAAACATCCAACCTTTTGTTCAATTTTATTCATTGTAATTTTGAAATAAAGTATTTCGTGTAATATGTACTATGTAATATATAATATTTTGCTTTACATATAATAGATTATGTTATTATTATTATAATAAATTTCTTATTTTATATATTTTTCATTTTTTAGCTTGAAATAAAGCATTACTTTTAATATATATTACATAATGCATATTATATTTTTGAAACGATATGGTTTATATTATTATTGTTTTTATTTATATTTATATTATGCATTTTTATAATTATATATTATAGTTTAATAGTTTTATAGTTTCAAATATGGTGAATATATAATATTCTTCCTTACTTTTATAATATATTTTAGCTATGTTATATTATTTATATTATTGTATATCTATTTTTATTTTTTATATTAATATATATTATATTCATTAGGTTCAGCTTGTGATATCTCTTGATAAATAATATTAACTACAATTGAGTTTAAAATAAAATGTATATTGTAATATATACTATGTGATAATATATAATATATTTTATTCATATAATAAAACTTTATATCATTATGCAGTATTAATTTTTTATTTTATATTATATAATAACATCTTCTTCTTTATTTTTATAATTGAAATAAAGTGTTTTGTACAATATTTGCGATATAATATAATATAATATATTATATTTTTGTGCATTTACATATTATAATATATAGTATTATACCTATATTTTTATTAGGTGTATATTATTATAATTGTATATTTTATCTTGTTATTTACATATATTAATTTTTCGGATAAACTTTTAAATAGACTAAAATATATTCATCAATTAATTACTAATAAATCAATTTAATGAGTTTAAGAATTTATTAATAATTCAATAATATATATATATTAATATTATAATATATTATATATTAATATATAATATATTATATATATTTTGTTATTTTTTAAACATTAGGTCGAAATGAGAAACAACCTTTAAAAAAAGGTAAGAGGAAAAGGAAGAAGAAGAGAAGAAGATAGAAGAAGAAGAAGAAGAGAGACAGATTTTAGAAGAGAAGAGAGAAGAAGAAGAGAAGAAGAAGTGAGTAAGATAGAAGAAGAAGAAGAGAAGAAGAAGAAGAAGAAGAAGAAGAGAAGAGAAAAGAAGAAGAAGAAGAAGAAGAAGAAGAAGAAGAAGAAGAAGAAGAAGAAGAAGAAGAAGAAGAAGAAGAAGAAGAAGAAGAAGAAGAAGAAGAAGAAGAGAAGAAGAAGAAGAAGAAAGAAGAAGAAGAAGAAGAGAAGAAGAAGAAGAAGAAGAAGAAGAAAAGAAGAGATCCGAAGAAGAAGAAGAAGAAGAAGAAAGAAGAAGAAGAAAGAAAGGAAGAAGGAGAAGGAAGAAGAAGAAAAGAAGATAGAAGAAGATAGAAGAAGAAGAAGAAGAAAGAAGAAGAAGAGAAGAAGAAGGAAGAAGAAGAAGAAGAAGAAAAGAAGAAGAAGAAGAAGAAGAAGAGAGAGAGAGAGAGAGAGAGAGAGAGAGGAGAGAGAGAGAGAGAGAGAGAGAGAGAGAGAGAGACAGAACAAACACAGACAACAGACAGACAGACAGACAGACAGACAGACAGACAGACAGACAGACAGACAGAAGGAGAGATGAACAGAGACAGATGGAGACAGACCGACTGACAGAGAAAGAGAGAGAGAGAGAGAGAGAGAGAGAGAGAGAGAGACTAACATAAGTAGAGAGATAGACAGAGAGACACGCACACATACAAGCTTAAGTAGAGACAGACAGACAGACAGAAAGACAGACAGAGTAGACAGACAGAAAGACAGAGAGAAGGAGAGAAGAGAGAGAGAAAGAGAAGAGAGAGAGAGAGAGAAGAGAGGAAGAGAGAGAGAGGAGAGAGAGAGAGAGAGAGAGAGAGAGAGAGAGAGGAGAGTTTATTTAAAGCTTAACGAAAGGATTTGATATGCAGCTTATGATTGATAGTGATCTTACAATTATGGATGCTTTTAAATTTTTTTATATAGAAATAATTGAAAGAATTTATGCTACGTACGAACATACTCACAAACACACACACACACACACACACATTATAATATATATAGTATATATATACTATTTATATATATATATACTATATATATAATATATATATATATATACTACAGGGTGTAATATTTATATTATATTAATATATTTATATATATATATATATATATAATATATATATATATATAGTATTTAGTATAATATAAGTATATATACTATTAATATACATATATATATATATATATATAATATATATATATATATATCTATATATAATTAATATATATTATATTATATATATTATATATATATTATTATATATATATATATTATATATAATATATATAAGTATATATATAGTTTATATATTAGAAATATAAATATATATATATATTATATAATATAATTATATTAATATATATCTATATATCTATATTATATTAATATTAATATATATATATATATATATATATTAATATATATATATATATATAATATAAATATATATATAGATATATATATATTATATATATACTAATATATATATAATATATATATATATATATCATATATATTATAATTATACTATATATAGTATATATATATAAGTAATATATATATATATAATATATATATTAATAGATATAATACTGAAGTAAGTAAAATAACTTGAAGTATCATTAAAAATAAACAAATGAGACAATAATTTTTTTTTGCTGAGCCTTATATTTAAAAAACATATTCCACTTTTGCAATTTCTGAACATCGTAACATATGCAAAATAAATGGGTTTAGAGTTAACAAATATGACAGGTTAATTCGCTTCCAGGAAAAGAGTAACATAAATAAAATAACACATATTTTATATGAATTTATTTTTATCTATTGTTTTTTTGATTTTAAGTATATATATATATATACTATATTATATTATATATAGTATATATATATATATATTATATATATATATATATTAGTATATATATATATAATATATATATTATAAATATTCCATATATATATATAGTATATATATATATTAGATATAA